>LD348634.1:185039-195338 GCA_001465055.1 Ptychodera flava | reverse complement strand
CGACAAACAACAGCAAGGAATGACACATTGTTTTTTAATATTTTTTATTATCGTCATCATCATCATCAACAACAACAACAACAACAACAACAACAACAACAACAAGATTACTAAATTCCCTGTGATCGCAGCGGTACTTGTGGCGTGTATCGAACGCGCTCGGGTCATTGAGGTCATCGCCACAGTCCCCAATGACCCGAGCGCGTTAGATACACGCCACAAGTACCGCTGCGATATCACAGCTATACAATACAGTACTTTACAAAACTCTATCGCTCAACAACACACTCAGTGTGCGGTAAGGCAAAAATTACGAAATTGCAAGTTACGACAAAGTTGTACGTGCTGCTACAGGGGAGAAAGTAACAGAAATCAATCACAATAGGTAGTTTATCTTTCAGAGTAAAGATGTGAGCAATAATAACATAAAACCGGACCGACCGATAATTCATGTATTACATTCAATCATAGCCGTGATATCGCAGTGGTACTTGTGGCGTGTATCGAACGCGCTTGGGCCAATGACCCGAGCGCGTTCGACACACGCCACAAGTACCGCTGCGATATCACAGCTAATTCAATCAGGGCTCAAAGTAGCGACCATTTTCAGTAGCATAGGCGACCAAATTTTATGAGATTGCGACTGAAATTTTTTCAAGACATTTCTCCGTACGTGATCAAATTCAACATGTATTCGCTCAGTGTTCACGAAGCATTGTCCCGAAAGGCCGCGACCCCAAAATACGCATTGAATAAGCATAGCCGTTGAGCGGAGTTACTCAGAGGTTTGAGCGCGTTCTCTCCACTGCACAGCGCTGCCAATGTATCTGCTGATGTCATCTTGATTGATCTGTCAAAATATCCCATGAATTTAATGATAAATTTTACTACAATCCAATCAAGTATCAGAGGCAGTTTTGTGCTGTCACATCACTTTCAATTGAACAAATCATAAAATCCCAGCACAAAATGTCATCAAAATATAGGGAAAACAAGTCCATCAACCGGTAACTGCAACATGTTTCATGCGTTCACGTGCGTAATGAATATTCGCGTTAGTGACATGTGACCGGCTAGACCATTTCCGGAAAGCAGATCAAAGCATCGATTTCATCAAGCTTGGACTGGATTAGCCTGTTTTATAAAGGTTTTCGTTTTCAGCTAAATCTAAATAGCAATCAACTTTGTTTAAATATCATGGCAAATCTGCCGGGTAGCGACTGCAATATGTAGAACAGACCATGGATGTACAAAAATAGAACAGATGTATCTTTGCCTTCGACTTCGGCGATCGACAAACACTGGGATTTAATGCGCATATACGTTTGAGTTTTATTCTCTTGCCTACAAAATATCTATCGAAAGTTGATAGTTGCTGCATTTCTATTCAGAGTTTTTGTTGAAAAAAGTAGCTATCTACGGCTAGCGGCTTAATTGGTCTCCCAAAATAGTACTGCTGAAAGTTTTTGGAGTGACCTACAGAACGGAGTTGTAGAGCGGGGCAAACTACGTACAGCTAAATCTGGATCGCACAGTAACAAATGACGGAAACCGATCGAGCCAGTCGCGACAGCTACAAGACTAGCTGAAGTCTATTTATCATAGAATGCAGGTATTTCTCGATATTTCGCGATACAAATTAATTTCCATGCATTCTGATGAATCTTATCATAACGCAAGTTGATTTACTATGATTAACTATGATTTCCATGGAAGAAACCATGGCAAGATAGGGAAGGAAGCCTTAAAGGCTTATATAATCCCTCATTCTGTTCATATGCTGGTCCAGTCTTATTTTAAAGACACACAGTTTTGGCTTGAATAACATGCTCAGGCAAGTCATTCCAGTGGGATACAGTCCGTTGAGCGAAAAAATGTTTCCTAGTGTCCAATCTGTTGATCAACATGTTCTGGCAATGACAGTTGACGCAAACGCCGCGAAAGAAAAGAGATGGGCCGTACTCAAATAAAGACTCTGACAATAGCTCACACATTAATTTAATCTTTATTAGGGAAACAAATGTACCGATCGGGACATAGGCCTATGATACCATTTTATTCATCTCGTTTTCTTTTATGACGCTTTCCCACATCATATGAGATGATATTTCTTTTGCGACAGCAGTCTAAATACAGCATGTCATATATGTAATTTTTGAGGTTTTCGTGACACTACAAAAGCCTCTAATATTTTCAAGGTCCAAGGTTTGCCCCTAAAATTTCGACTTGGGGCATGCGATCAACAGAAAATGTTAACGTTGAGCCCTGCTTCACTGTCGTTATGACGATCACTTTCACAGAGATATCAGTTTAAAACAAGAAAATTACCTTTACAACTCGTCAAATTTGGCGGGTCAGCTAAATTTCCATTATCGATACTAATGATGTCAACAGAATGTCGAAGTTGGTTGTTTTGGAGAAGTGTAGAACGTAATTTAAAATTTATTCATTACAGACACTAGGATCCTGAGATAGAAACTCTCAGCCAATCATAGACGTTTAGTTTATCCAATCAGACTTTGGTATATTTCCCGCTCAAATTACTTTGCTACTTTTCCGGATGTTTGCTTCAGCGTTCGTGGTCACGAGGTAGAATAGGAACTTGCCACGCTTCTAGTTTTAGCACATGTTGTTTTGGAGAGAGCTCTATAGACTGCATGGCTGGACAAGCCTTGCTACTCTGGTGTTACTAGTTATTGTTGTTGGATTCGAATTGTAATAAACCAACCTTGGTTTTTACATTGAGCCGAATCACTCGCTTCTGTTTCGACGTCAGTTTATCTCGAACCCCACCCCGGGGGATTCTCATCGTCACTTTACTCCCCCACATTTTTGGTGCCGAGACCAGGATACCCGAGAAAGATGTCGGAACAAGAACACAACCCTCCACCAGATAGAGAAAACAACGAGGACCAGACAGCCGCAGCGTTATTGAAACTGAAGAGATCACGTCGCGGTCAACGTGCACAAGTGACCCGACTATTCAACCGGGCTGACGCTCTCATGAAAAAGTTTGGAGACGTTGATACCGACCAAATGACTACACTCGACACGCTGGAAGCGCTGAACGATCAACTTTCAAGTAAGATCCCTCTACTCGCCGACCTTGAGATCAAAATCCTCGATCTGACCGATGAAGATCGCTTTGACGAAGAAAATGAAGCTTCAGGCGATTACCAAGCGGAAATCTACGAACGCAACCACGGCATTGCAACATTTGTGAAGAAAAACAGACCAGAGACGCAAACACCGAACGATTTCATCGCAACGCAGAATGGCAACACGTCGTCTCTCGGTAACACGCAACGTAAAACAGTCGCTCTACCGAAGCTCCAGCTACAAACTTTCTCAGGTAATGTACTAGAATGGTCTACTTTCTTCGACGTTTTCAGGTCCTCAGTTCACTCGGACACTAGTCTAGGCAACATTCAGAAGTTTACCTATCTGCGAAGCATGCTCAAAGACGAGGCAGCGAGAACAATCAGTGGATTGTCACTCACCGACGCTAACTACTCTCACGCGATTGACCTATTGAAAGAACGATACGGACAATCTCATCTCATAGTTGATGCCCATATGACAGCTTTATGGAACCTGCAGAAACCCACAAACGACGCTCAAAGTTTAAGAAACTTCTACGACTCGATTGAAAGTCACGTTCGCGGTCTGCAGTCGTTAGGCAAAGAGGAACGCACTTACGGCGAACTTTTAGTTCCATTGATACGAGAAAAATTGCCTCCAAACATCCAAGAGCAAATAGCAAGAGACCATGGTAATTCTGCATGGACACTATCGGAACTACGGCAAGCAATTCTACACGAGATAAACGCGCTCCAAGCCGGTAAACCCGTAGATGAGATACCAACAACGTACGACTTGAGCCCGCCAGAAATCACAGCCGCGTTTCACACAACCGCGCAATCGCCGAACCGACAAAAGTCGCGCACCACTCTCAAGACCTGCCCGTTTTGCAAGGGATCGCACTTTGCATCAAACTGCTCCGTGATCACAGATACTCGTCAGAGACTAGACATTATTAAGAAGGACAGACTGTGCTTTAATTGTTTTGGAAGACATCGAGTTTCCGAATGCAAGTCGCGATATTCATGCAAGAAATGTAAGAAACGACATCACACGGCGCTACACCGTGATGACGTTGCCGTGGCAACAAGTACGACTGTGGACGGTAAGGAAACGCGCCCATCGACCACTCCTGAGGTAACGGTAACATTTACCAAAGCTGACTCGCTCCCAGACAAGAAAGTGAACACTGGACCCGTGCTACTAAAGACTGCTTTCGTACCGATCTCTGCACACAACAGAATTCCTATTCGCGCTGTTATTTTGTTTGATGAAGGAGCAAACCAAACATTCGTCTCTGAGAAATTCGCGCGTCAAGTTTCCGCGAAAGTTACGCGTCGCGAACAAATCAAGTTGTCAACATTCGGCGACAAAACTTCAAATGTGCGTACCATGGCATTCACCGAACTAACTGCTCACGAACTGAACGGGAATACTTCAACCATAGACGCAATGATTATTCCTGAGATATCGTCGGACTTAACTAATCACATTTCGCAGGAAGTTCACAACATGAGCCATTTGAAAGGACTGATGCCTTTCGCACATCCAGTCTCAAGTGACAATTCATGGCCGATTGATGTTCTTATCGGAGCCGACCAGTATTGGAATTTCGTTGGTTCCCACGTTATTTCAGGTATGTCTGGCCCAACTGCTGTATCATCCAAGTTTGGATATTTACTCTCCGGACCAACAGGAATGTCTCGTAAAGGTGATTCCTATGTGCATACGTTACATGTAATATCTATGACGGAGAACTCTGCCGACACGCTTAATGGAAGAGATCGCACAGCCGAAGACAACCCAGCTGACCGATTGACCAGAGGCAGTGAAAACCCCGAACATTCTAACATATGGCAAAATGGACCACTATGGCTGAAAACAAGTGATTGGCCAAGTTCGGTATTCGATGCAAATGCAATGCATTCTGTGATTGAGCCCAGTGAAACTGACATTATACAACCACATCTGAACGAGGCCGGTGACTCAACTACTGAGAACAGAGAAATACTCGTTCCTCCAAGAGAAATCATGGTTGATGACGAACCGGAAGTCACCAATCCAAATGATCGTGGAATCCACAGCATAGTAGATATCTCCAGATTCAACAACTTGGATAAGTTGTTGCGAGTGACAAGCTATGTTCTCAGATTCATCGCCCGGATGAAGAAATCCACCGATGTTAAGACTGGAAGAATTACCCCCGATGAACTGAACCGAGCTGAAAATATGTGGGTCAAGCATGTCCAACGTCAGCAATATGGGGACACAATACAGTCTGTGAAATTAAATTTGAGCAAGTGTGCCCCAATCGTGAGACAACTAGACTTGTTTGTCGATGATGATGACGTACTCCGTCGTGGAAGTAGAATTCATAACGCGCACCTCGATTTCGTAACAAAGTTTCCCGCTTTGATACCGTCGCATCACAAACTAACAAACTTGATCGTACGGAAAGCACATGAACTGATGCTTCACGAGGGAGTCCAGTCAACCGTGACTCAAATACGACAGAGATACTGGATCCCTAAGATACGGATCATCGTACGTAGCGTCCTACGAGGCTGTGTTATATGCAACAAAGTTACAGGGAAACCTTACGCAAATCCTGTACAAGCACCGTTGCCAAGCTACCGAGTAAACATGGTTCCAGCGTTCACCATAACCGGTGTAGATTTTACGGGAAATCTATTCACGAAAGCGAAAGATGGAACGCATGGAAAGGCTTACGTCTGTTTATTCACGTGCGCGGTGACGCGTGCCATTCACTTAGAGCTCGTACCGGACATGTCAACGAAGACATTTATGCACGCATTCAGAAGATTTGCCGCAAGACGATCTTTGCCGACTCGTATGCTGTCTGATAACGCTTCGACTTATTTAGCAGCTGCCGATGAAATCAAAACATTGTTTGACACCCCAGAAGTCAACAACTTTCTCGCCGCACACCGAGTACAGTGGACATTTATACCAAAGCGTGCGCCCTGGTTTGGCGGTTTCTGGGAGAGACTGATTGCATTAACAAAAAATGCGATAAAGAAAACTCTCGGTCGAGCGTTCATATCCTTCGACTAACTCTCAACAGTCGTAACTGAAATTGAAGCCGTCCTGAATGACAGACCATTAACATATGTGTCATCCAGTATACACGACAAGATTGCATTGACCCCAAACCACCTGCTGCATGGAAGGACACTAACTTCATTGCCGTACATTGAGGTCACCGACGAGGAGGTAACTGATCCAACATACTCAGACCATCACGAGGTCAACAAGAGATATGAACATTTATCCAGACTACACACGCAATTTTGGAGAAGATGGTCGTCTGATCATGAGTACTTGACAGCCCTACGAGAACGACATCTGCCTACAGGAAGTCGCAACAACGTCATCAAAGTTGGTGATGTAGTGATTATACACAGTGACACGGAAAAACGTCAGAAATGGCATCTGGGAACCGTAACAAAGTTGATATACGGTAACGACAAACTGGTGCGATCTGCGGAGTTGAATACTGCAAACGGCCCGACAAACAGACCCATCCAGAAGTTATATCCATTGGAAGTCGTGTCTGAACAGCTGACTACAGCAACAACAGAGCATGAGGAGGAGCTTACAGATGTCAGATCAGACTCCAGTACTAATACAGGGGCTACTGTGAATTCGACGCATATTCCTGGTGACAACACTCAGAAGGCGGATGACGTCTTTCCTAGACGACCGATGAGAGACTCTGCTGTAGCTGCTCGAATACGAATAGCGGACCTTATTTGACTCAGACAATTTACACGATTTGCATGCAGTTCTTTATTCCATCGTGTTTGTTGAAAGTCAAAATATGCTCTCGTGGACAATTTGAGCAACGTTTCTAAATTCTATAGTATAATGGACATATTAGTGGACCTTTATACGCGTTAACTTTCACGTTTTCTGAGATTCTCTGTTCGTGGTGTTTACGTATTTTCTATTTTTTCGCGCGGCCGAGAATTTGGAGAAGTGTAGAACGTAATTTAAAATTTATTCATTACAGACACTAGGATCCTGAGATAGAAACTCTCAGCCAATCATAGACGTTTAGTTTATCCAATCAGACTTTGGTATATTTCCCGCTCAAATTACTTTGCTACTTTTCCGGATGTTTGCTTCAGCGTTCGTGGTCACGAGGTAGAATAGGAACTTGCCACGCTTCTAGTTTTAGCACATGTTGTTTTGGAGAGAGCTCTATAGACTGCATGGCTGGACAAGCCTTGCTACTCTGGTGTTACTAGTTATTGTTGTTGGATTCGAATTGTAATAAACCAACCTTGGTTTTTACATTGAGCCGAATCACTCGCTTCTGTTTCGACGTCAGTTTATCTCGAACCCCACCCCGGGGGATTCTCATCGTCACTTTACTCCCCCACAGTTGTTTTGATAGAAGTTAATACGAATACGAAAATGATGTTTGTTTAAAAAATCTTTCCTCCAAAGACTACCACTGGCCCACAGGCGCTCCTTAGCTTGGTAGTCTGCTAAAAACTTCGATTTTCGGCTCGATCTATGGATCCCGTGATCTATATGCCCGCCACTGTAACCAAGTGAGTATTACGGTTACAATGGCGGGCATATCGACTACGGGATCGATAGATCGAGCCGAAAATCGATCTATTTAGCAGACTAACCAGCTACGGGGCGCCTGTGTACTGGCCGTTTGTTTTTAAAATCTCTCCTCTAATGATAGCAACGATATCTTTCAATCTAGGGCCTAAAAAGGTTGGGCCTTTTTCAACTTACATTCTCAAATATTGAAGTATTGATATATTGTCATATAAAAAGCACTTAAAGTTCTGTAAAGACAGAACTTTTATGTAAAACGTACGAAATGTGGACTAAAAATAAAATTTTTTGTCAGTGACTCCAATACGAATACGAAAACGAATACGAAAATAACTTCAGCATCGTCGAAAAAAGGTGAATTTTGTTAGACTTGAGATTTGACCCTCTAGCTTACTGATATTATGTCAGAGCTACAATTGTTAATTGTTCTCTACTGATCTTTCAGAATAAAAATAACTCAATTTTTCAGTGCAAAAATATAATTTCGGTTGTTTCGATTCATAGAAAACTTATGAAAGAAATATTATAAGGTCACTAGCATGATTTTTTGCCATTTTGTCCTGTTATTCACGCTCACCAGGTTAGGTAGTCTAAAAGGAACATGTACATCTTCTGGACAAAAGAGGGCGCTCTCCTATATAGAATGGTAGCGTACTACCTTAAACGCCGGGTACCGCAGCCTTTTACGCAAGTACCGAGACTAACTGAGCCGCGCGTCGCACTACTCAACGGAAAGAATAAAGTTGCGTTTTTTGCAGAAGACCACATATCCGAGCGATTGCACTGTGGTCATCGATTCTACGAAACGTCACGATATTATTTATTGGTAAAATGGTGCATGTCACTCGCCGTTTGATTCTCTTTTACTTTCTTGCAGCAGGCATTATAGTATAGACCAGCCGTGCGCAAGCGCACCAAGAACGCTAAGAAAATGAAAACTCCTTGTAAGGTATTCGCAACTATAAAGATATAATCTAGGACATCGCCATGAAGAAATCCATCGAGAAACCCAATAATCCAAGTCAGTCCCATGACAGTTGACATCTTTATAGAGAAGATCACATGCTCAGTTGTGTATGATTTCTGACGGTGATGTTTCATTTTCCTTTCGGATGTGAACATCGACCAAATTGTGTACAGAAAGCAGACAGTGTTGTAGAGCAGAATCAGACCAACGGGGACCAGAAAAGTAACGACTAAGGAAGTAAGCCGACCAATCCAACATACAGGACCTTCACTATAACCAATCTGAAAATTATTTGGTGCAAAATAATCCATTATGACACAGATTGCAACGAACACAAACGGTAAAAGCCAGGCATAGAGACAGTAATAGACGAACACTTTCCCATCTCCAGAGATATGTCCCGTCAACTGTGTACGCATGTAAATGATGTCAGTTGCCATGACACTCATCCAACAGAACGCAGAAAGCCAAAAATAGTGAGAGAAAATAGCAGTTATCTTACACAACCAAGGAATATGAGCTACGTCCATCACTGTAATGAATAGCAATTGGGCGGTGACAAGAGCTATTGCCAAATTCAAGATAATCTTACCAGGGCGGTTTCTCATTTGTTTAAATGCCCATATCGTGATGGTTGAGACGACCAAACAGACGATGGATAAAATACAGCCAATAAGAGTTAAAAGCTGTTTTAGCCTTGTCTTTGATCTTGTGTTCCAAAAAGAAGCTACCTTTTGATTGATATGACATATATAAGCGTAGGACTGATCATCGGATAGGACAAACTGATCCTCAGGATAAACAGATGAATCAACAACAAGAACACCTTCTGTTATTACAAAGTCTTCCGCTGTAAGTTTCAAAATTACCCCATTTGCACATGTAAAAGGCGCATCCTCATTTTCATCGCTTTTAGAAACACACATCACTATTTCAATATCAATCTTTGGCAAGTTGGAACTTTCTCGATCATAATAGCATGATTTTGACATAAATTGTGCGAAAGTGTGCAATGGGTTCAGGGTAATATTAGCTACCTCATCCTCGTTCAAGGTTCCATTATTGTATTCAAAAATGCTGCCTTTGAGTGTGACTCTATCCGTCATGTTACTACAATTACCATTCGGCAGTTCAAAAGTTACAGATTGAATCTCAGCACCAACCATTGACACTTCTGATTCTGAGTCAGCCCATGTTCTCATACACGCTAATGGCAAAATTTCTTTCGTAAAGACGATAGAGGTGGATTCCACGTCGACTTTAAGTGTAATCGTTGCATCCTGTGCGCTAAAATATTGTAATTCCGATTCAGAAATACTGATCATATTGTTTAGTGGTAATGATCTGCGTATGTATGACGTAACGTTCCTTTCAAACTCAGTCAAGGCAGGACGGACGTTTTGCGAGGGAACGGAAACATGAAAAGTCAATGAAATATGCCAGGATATAATATCATGGGACATTGATCTTGTGTTGACAATAGACGCCCGGTTTTCAAATTCACTTTGCAGATAACGAACTTTCTTTACACACTTTTCTAAAAATATGTCAAACATTTCATCGTGGTCACAGTTCCATTGTTCTGTGTAGTAGTCTCCATGTGCAAAGACACGTTGAAATCCTTGAGCGGTGAAGTCGAAGAGAACGTTAAA
>LD348634.1:171978-183337 GCA_001465055.1 Ptychodera flava | reverse complement strand
CAATTTTGTAAAGCATGAGCAAATGTTTTCTGAAAAGGAAATTCTCTATGGAAGTAAGACTTATGTGGACACCGTGTGCCAAAAGAACTGCAACAGATTACATAAAGTACAAGCAAAAATAGAAAATAACCAAAATAGTTCTTAAAGGCTTGTTTTATACCGTACACAAACTTGATGTTCCTTATTAACTCAAAGTATTTGAGATGAACAAAAGTGATCCATGAATATTGTACCTGTTTATATTCGGTATGTTCAGCTTGATATTTGGCTTACGCACAGAAAGTCATTTACGAGTATATAATCCGGAAATGGGCTAAATGTGATAAGTCGCAATCATCAACCTCCCAGCAACTTACCTAACAAGCCTACTCACATTTACTTTCAGCATAAGCAAAATTGAATGTGACATGGGAACCTTAGATATCTGATCCAAACTAAATGTATCCAATACCGTCCAATTACAAAAAATAATTCAATATGCAAATAAACTTATTATGATGTCAAACTCATTTAACTTCCAGCATGGTAAAATTCTGAGTATAACAAACATAATTTGGGGTCGACGTCAAAGGTTCAATGTCTGATAAAACAAACAATTCTTTCAGTTTTGCTCTAAACTCCCCCAATCCTCCTTGAAACTTGATTGTAGAATGTTGATCAGAGGTTCCTATCTTTTCCTTACTGTGAAACTTCAAATCATACTTAAACATGCTCAGAACGGGGCGATTGCAAGTAACAAGGATATTCTTAATGAAATACAAATTCATTTCTGTTGTCATTAAGATAACAATCATTGTAATTATAAACACCGACAACAGAGTCTCCTTCGGATAAAAACAACAACTTGCCTAGTTGTAATTATAGCAAACGTTTGGTATAGTCGATGTTGCACGTAACGTCATTCTATATTGATGATGGGGGATAGCAGTTGTTGACGCCTATTGTGAGGCGTCATTTTCGATGCTACGTTAAAGTAACTCGCTATGGACGATTTTGGTGTAATCTCCACACTTACTCAAGTACGTCGGCTTAACCATGTCAGAAAAATGAATGAATTCTACATAATTTGTTGGGAGTCCCCATAACGCCAGAGAGGTGCATTTATTGAAATTGGTGTGATCTGCAGTAGCGAGAACTAATCTTGACCCGGCGAAAGCAAAACATCCGAAATGGAGCAAAAGATAAATATATGTATCAGTTGAGAATCTTTATTAAAACATTTCAAACCATTGCATCAAAATACAAAGAGACACTGTACTGAAATTTGGGGTAATGCTTTGTAAACTTTGATTGACCCATTTCTAAAACTTCAAAAGAAGATTGTACGTCTACTTACATTTTCAAAGTTCTGTGAGCCTAGGGCATCTTTAATTTTAATCGACTAGGTATTCTTGATACCCATAAATTAAGCAAATATTAGACATGTACATAATTTTTTTATTTGTATTATAATCATTATGCACGTTTAATTGATCGGTACACCTCCTATACATCTCATTCACACTTTACTAGGTCGGTAAATAATAGAAATTTTTATTTCCAAAAGTAAACTTATTAAGAACAAAAAAGCATTATATATTCGATTGCGAAACACTGTAATGAATTCCCGGTTTTCGTACTTTCTAACAGGTCTTGAAAACCTTTCGAGCGGGCCCGAAAGGCTTTCTTACTTAGCAGAGTCTAAATTCCTTTTACTGAGTGATTGTGAGTTGATTTGTTTTACTTTTTACTTTAAATTTTATATATATTAACTTACCATGTCCATCTTTCAACTTGATCTACTCTAGTACGTATTTTAACTATTTCACTCTATCTGTGATTTAAATTTGTTGTCCGGGCAAAGGACAAGATTAGTTCTCAAAGAACTACCTTCTTGGTTCTCACCAGATTTTGTGTATGTGATTTTATTATCATTATTTTCATTGTTCAAATGCTGTTATTGTATTTGTATCATATTTGCATTATTTTTTCTAATGTCATTAGGTCTACTGTATTTGTATCTCTTGCATGATTTGTATCATTTTGTTTCTGGTGAAATAAATAAATATCTAAAGACATGGGACCTACCTCATAAATTTGAAAGCTATATGACAAGAACTGATAGAGAGATATGCAAACAACTTTTGCAAATGAAGCGTCATGGACATTTAACAGGATGTGTGTTGTTGTTTTGACTACGCGTTACCACCTTCCAGACAATGTTTCAACTTTCGCACAGTTGATTTTTTTGTGGTCGGGGTTACCGCCCGAATAATAATTACCGCTGACAGTGTTGATAAATCCTCAATTTAGACTGTATGTGTATAGTTCTTGTATTGCCGACAGTTCAACGCAAACCACTGCATGTGCAGTGGTTTGCTCAAGAACCTGCTATTGCGAGAGAAGAGCTTGATTTTACGGCCGAGCACTGTCATCTAATCGAAGATAATGAATTTCGAATTATTAGGAAATTATTCATAAGATTTTATATCGAGCAGAAAACAAAAATATCTTTCCCAAGTAATAGTTATTTTCTGAATGTTGGTTTCGGAATACGCCTAAATATAAAACAAGTGAGAAGAGCAATTGTGGCGTACAATGAATTGAATAGAAACAAGGAACTGGACTTTGAGTATAGTGAAAGTTATACAAGCCTTTTGCATTTACTGACGTTTTTCAAATGGACATTAAAATGACAGGTGAGGAAGTAGTTTACCAGTACCAAGCATGGAGTTATTCATGTGACACCAAAAGATAAGACGCCCTAGAATGACTACCAAGCATTTGAAGCACTTTTAGGACACGCCGTCGCAATTAAGGGAAGAAAGCCAAGCCAAAGTTCAGCATTGGTGAGATGGTTTTTCAAGAAAAGGTACTTTCCAAACTGGACAAGATATTTGTAATTTCATCAATACTTTACTCAGTGCCATAAGTGTACAATATAAAGGAATTGCAGTATGAAAAAGTACTCGGTGTCATTTATGAACATGAATCGCAAAGTGTGACTGCAGGACCTCATAGCTCGTACAAGGTAGAACAAAAACTGAATAGCGAGAAACATGAAAAGGAAAGTGTTACTTGATTGAGTTGAAAAGGCTATACTGATAGTTTCAATTCATGAGAGAGTTAGGAAATGTTTTGAGAACTTCATTAAGAACTTCTTAAAGTAGCCTTCATCAATACTTCATAAGCATTTTGTAATATTACAATATACGTAAATATTTTGTGTTGTTATACGGACATGCACATAACAGTAGTAGAAAATGTTGACCAGTTGGCTAAGTGTCCCTATGCTAAATATGCAGCGACATAGGGATTAACTCAAGTCTGACAACACTCACTGCACAATGGAGCGCTTTTGTAGTCACATGGACATTTGGATAAAAACATATACAAAATTCAGGCTGACGACAGAATTAACAATACAGAGGGTTAGTGTCTTTATAAAATATACCTACTTTATAAAAATGCCCCACTTGAAGTCATATATTAGACGTTTTGAAGTCCTTACTAATAGCTGCTTAAATTGACATGAAAAGCACGGGAATAGGGCTCGAGACAGAATTACCAGGTGGATGGGGGTATTGCTCCCCCCCCCCAAATATACCTGCCCTATAAATAGATGCTATTGAAGGCACGCGTAGTTTGAAGTCATACTCGGGGGCGCTATTTAATTCTTAAAGTTGAATATGGAATAAAACAAGGTTAGGGATCCAGAAGAGTTGTTAAGGGAGAAGGAAAGTGTTTTGAAAACCACATAACTATCCTAAAATTGGGGGAAAGATTTGAAATAATATCGACGTTTTGAAGTCATACTAATTGCTTTCATTAATATTCCAAGTTGGATACATACGCAAACGACTACAGCATGGAAGAGAATTAACAAGGGCTTGGGCAAGTGTTTTTCTAGAATATACCTTCCATATATAGGCACGGTTTTGAAGTAACAGTATTTGATGATATTAACACTTCAAGCAGTAGGAAATAATAGCTTGGAAGAGGAATGTTAGTTGATAAGTACAACTACGAGGTCATAGCTATAACTGCTAATTGATAATTCAAATTAGATATAAAGTTTGAGATGAAGGTTACAAACAATTCGCTTCAATTAGACAAAAGTAGTTTGATATAGCAGTAGAAGCATACTAGTATAATCATCAGAATAATTAGGGACACTGTTTAGATCATTGAGACACTTTTTGAGTCAAAGATACTTTTTCAATTTTATACAAAATATTGGACAAATCAGTGGACTTTACTATGATGCAATTAGTGACTGACACTTTACAGATCACATGGCACATGTTTTGAAGTTAAACGCATTCCTTTGAATTACGTGTCGGATATAGCAGTGGGAAAATACAGTTATCAGAATTATCCGTAACACTTTTGAGGTCATAAGACACTTTTGGAGTCATATTTATTGTCTTTGAATTAATGTTGGACAAAGCCATGGAAGTGAACCATAATCGTATCAGTAAGTGACACTTTACAGGTCCCGCTTTTTGAAGTCAAACACATTCCTTCAATGACGTAAAAGTACTTAGATAGAACAGTGTTAGCATAAAACCACCAGAGTTATCCGGGGACACCTTTAAAGTCACGGGACACTAATAGGATCATATATATTCTTTTCAGTGCAATACTAAATGTTAAACAAAGCCATAGACTGAAGTGTACCATAATCCTATGAGAAACTGACACTTTACAGGTCAAGAAGCACATATTTCAGTCAAATACATTCCTTCCATTACGTAAAAATTAGATGGATATGGCATTTGGAGCATATAATCATCAGAATAATCCTGGGACACTTTTGAGGTCATTTGGACACTTTTGGAATCAAGTAAATACTAAATGTTGGACAAAGCCATGGAAGTGTACCATAATCCTGTCGTGTGCATTCTTTTCAATTCAATACTAAAAGTTAAACAAAGCCATTGAAGTGTATCATAATCCTATAATTTACTGATACTTTACAGGTCACCTGGCACATTTTTGTCAAATTAATTCCTCTAACTACGTTAAATTAGTTGAATGTAGAAGTAGAAGCATATAATCATCCTAATTATAAGATAATCGAACCTCAAACAATCAACTACCAACCAATGTTGTATATTTTAAAATTCAGAGTATTCAGCTTTGATGTCTACCTTCGAAATCTGATCAAATCCATTGATATGTCATGCCCATGAACTGCCAGTACCTTAGTAAGTCTGATCAAATTCACTCGAAACTTTTGACATGTCGAAATGATATAGAGCCTAATGACACATGTTTAGTTACTATGTAATTGTGGTTAATATGAAATATCACACAAAATCAGATTTTGAGTACGAATAAATCTAAGTAAAACCAATGTCTACCAGAAGTTCAATCAAATGCAGACCATTATATTTAGGTATCATTAATGAATAGCAAAGGTCAAACCCAAAATCAGTGCATTCAATATTGATATACAGCCTACGGTATAACAACGGAAATTCGTTAAATGTGCAAATACGCTAGTAATTAAAATAGCATGCTCATAAAACTACAGCATAGTAAGACAGGTATAAGCAATAAATAGCAAAAGTCTCTCACAATTTGTACACCTAATTTTATATTCTAATTCCAGATTTAATTTTCAAATAAGCTAATAGTTAGAATGTCATGATGATTAAAGCTTACAAAATTAGTGGACCTACCTGTATCGAAGGAATGGCAGGATCTGGTAAAATCGATAAAATAGTCATATGGTATTATGGTAGAACTCATCTAGGTACGGTGGCCCCTAGACGTTACATGGAATTACATTATTTTGAAATATAAACTTATATTTTTCTTGACAAAATCTTTAACATTTATGAGAGTTTACTGCCCCGAGACAAACGTAAATTTTGTTGGATCAAATGCAATTGTGAGGGACAAAACTCTATTTTTGGTTGACTAAACTTTCTAATTTCGATGGTACAACTTTAATTTTAGTGGGTGCAACTCGTATTACGAGCCAAAACCTTAACTTCTGTGGACGCATATCTAACATACTTTGCCTAATTTTTTTTCAAGGTAAGCACTTTTAATTCTTTAAAAAGCTATTCTTTTTTGAGTAAATTTTAATATTTTTGAAGAAGTTAATGCTTTACGATGATTAATGTTTAATATTTAATCTTTCCTTTTGCATTTTACAAGAGTACGTTTTAAATACTTAAAAACAAAATTTATTTCTGAAGACTGACCATTTGAACAGTGATCATAATTTTTTTTGGTTTTTGAAGATTAAACTTTCAATAGCAATATTAATAGCTGTGTGATTTATTCAGAACACACTCCTAAAACTTTAAAGATATTCATTTCAGGAAAGAAAAAAGTTAATTTTCAAAAAAGTCAACTTTAGTTTTTCCTTAACATTTTGTACAAATATTTTTCTTCCCAAAATAAATTTCTAATAATCTGAAGAAATATGTTGGTTTTCGTGATAAAAAAGTTATGTTTTATTTTTGAAGGACCGGTATTTTTTCCTAACTGAAAATTTTCTTTTACACTAGTAAATTTTAATCTAATTTCTAGTCGCACAACTTCAGTGAAGACGGGTATAAAGAGTTCTATTGTACTGTAACTCATTTTGTGAGGGCGCAGTTTCAGCATGCAAACTTTTGTTTTGAGAAGACAAATATATTTCGAGACAGCAAAATACTTTTTTCTTCGCGGCGGAAGTGAAGTTATCCCACGATTGCCATATAAGAGGATGTTGTAGGAGTGCAGAAACTACAAAATTGGATGAGATGGCTATGCTGCACTGAGCAGTTTCTAGTTTATTTCACGAAGGTAACGTTTATTACCTTCATGCTTATTTCGACGGACTGGCATTAGTGGTCAAATCCGCAGTCGCGCGCGGTTCGATACACGGCCGCCACTGTGTGGTATGCATTAAAAAGTGGAAATGCGAAGAATACCACACAGTGGCCTCCGTGTATTTTAGCTGTGTTTTCGGACGGGATTTCTGCCTTTGTGACTGGCTGGTTTTGACTTTCAAGTGGTGGCGGGGTTAAAAACGTGAGAGTCAAAACCAGCCCGTAAAAGGCATAAATCCCGTCCGAACCACCACAGCTATGGACCCACAGCTACAATGACGGTGTATTCATTCACAGAGTAAGATAGACAGAGTGGCAACACTTGCATGCCTTTTGTTCCATGGTCGTCTTGGTAGACTATTGGCTTTTCATATTAAAATGAGCTTCAAAGGTGTTAAACTTTTTGGAGGCTTTGTTTGCGGTTGATAATTACACGAGATTATGCGAAAAATACGACGAGATGGCATCGTACTGCCAGTCGCGTAGCAACCATAGTTACTTTGTGAGCTCTTAGGCCAGAAACACTGCTTCACGCCAATCAAAACACAGGGTGTTGTCTACAAGTCCGTCCCCAGGGGTGGGTAGGTGTTTCGTTGTATTGCTAATAAAGATATATTCTACCAACCTTTGGTGTTTTGGTCTTAAACTTAGCACTGCCCTTGACAATCTTGCGTTAACGTTTTATCAACATGCTGTATCTATTATCTGATGAGTTTGAGTGCCTAATTGGCTAAAGTAAGCAAGCGTTAATTACTAAGCTGTGGACGCTGTCACCAGATTATCACCGGATTAAATTTGACAAAGTCAACAACGAACGCGCCAGTAAGGTCTTGTGTTATACCTTACTGGCGCGTTCGTTGTTGACTGTCAAATTTAATCCGGTGATAATCTGGTGACAGCGTCCACAGCTTAGTAATTAACGCTTGCTTACTTTAGCCAATTAGGCACTCAAACTCATCAGATAATAGATACAGCATGTTGATAAAACGTTAACGCAAGATTGTCAAGGGCAGTGCTAAGTTTAAGACCAAAACACCAAAGGTTGGTAGAATATATCTTTATTAGCAATACAACGAAACACCTACCCACCCCTGGGGACGGACATGTAGACAACACCCTTTGATCAAAACATAACACACCAGCAGTTTCATAAACATGTCCTTCCTTGGCGCACATGTAAAAGAGGGTATGACTGACCGTAAACCATTGAGTATTACCAGACAGTATCGATAAAAGATTTTCAAATTTGGTTCAAACACACTCATTATATATTCATAAAAATATGAGAGGAATTTTTAAAACGGTAAAACTCATTTTCCTGAAGCTCAAAACACTCCCGTTTTCGCCAACACGTCAATTCTGCTCAGCACCACACGACAACAACAACACAAATTTTGCCGAACATAATTTCGCTTAACAATTGGCGAAAATCCGAAAATTACCGAAGGATTCATGGTCGACACTCTTCGGAAAAGAGAGGCGAGAGCAACCTTAGGCGAGGCGAACATGGATGGGTTACGTAACCGCTTCACGCCTTAAACGATACCCGTTGCCACTCTATCTATCTTTCTCTATGATTCATTGAATCACTGGCGACTGTGGTAGGTCAAATCCGGCGGGCCCGGTTCAGTTTCAGTCGAAGACTCTATCAATTACAAATCTGGCTTCTCCTCTTAGAAAAGATGGCTATCACAACACAAAACGGAGGGGATACTTAACATTAACAACTCAGCAACTGATGAAGGAACCCCAATACGGTCCCGTCGCACACCGTCGGCCGTCAGGACGAATCACTCAAACATAAAACCGTTCCAGGCTTCGGGGACTCAGGTCAAATAAGCAGGCTCAAATGCACTATCGATTCACCCGTGTCTCGCCATGTATTCCACACAAAATAACAATGATCTACTCATTCCATATATCGCAGCACTAACAACGGTACAGAACCGATGTGAGAAGCTGCCTTCATTTCCTTTATAATCATCCTGCTCGAGTGGCAACTGACCCGTTTGCGTGCCCGTAGCCCTGCGTACGATGTTGTGTGTTCCCCGCGTTATACGGGCTGGAGGCCGTATAACGCCGGGAACACACAGAATATGGCGTTGAATCCCTGCCAAAATTAAGCTATGCCATTTGTAATTACGACATGCCTTTCACAATTACGACATGACATGATGAGATGCAAAATGCGATCATTTTGACATGAAGATTTGACATTCGTAATTCCGACATGACATGCCATGATGAGGTGCAAAATGCGATTATTTGGACATAGAGACTTGACATTCGTAATAACGACATGACATGATGAAGTGCAAACTGCGATTATTTGGACATGAAGACTTGACATTCTTACTTGAAGAATGCGAGAATTTGACCATATCCAATGCGAAATTATATTTGATCATGCGCAATGAAGACGCGCAGTACAACATGCCGACATGCCATTATGCGATGCAGAATGCGGACATGCCATGTTCTATGCTATTATGCCATGCAGAATGCCGACATGAGGAGTCGAAGCTTTGAATTAGGCTACCTTTTCTAGCAAACTAGGGAGTGGCCTTATATCTGCAATGCCCCGGTGAAATTGCAAAAATTGCCTCGAATGAGTACTGTAGCTCGAGGTTTGCCCGGGTATTTGTGTCGAACGGCAAAACCAGAGCTACAGGGCGCTCAGGAAACAAACAAACAAACAAACAAACAAACAAACAAACAAACAAACAAACAAATAAATAAATAAACAAATAAACAAAAAATAAACAAACAAACATACGAATACATGATAAATAATAAACGCACAGACAAACATAACAAATAGATAAACAAACAAACAAACATACAATATCATAGAACGTTGGATAAATAAACATTCAAACAAATAAACAGACAAATGTATACACTCACGCCAAATGAGTAGATTGACTCTACTAATACGGGTTACGTGATTGGCCCATTTACGATTTCAAAGGACAGGCGTAGCTCAACAGACAACACAGCGACCCGGGCGTTTTAAACTGCTCGTGCAGAAGAGCAGAAACCGGAAGAAATGGTATCAGCACGACTTTAGAAATCGCCTGAAAATTGCTTTCTTTTTGATCGCACATTCATTTTACATGTTTAACTTGAGAGCCCCATGCATGTCCTTCCCAACTGGTATGGATTTTTGCTCATTTGCAGCGAGACGGTCACTTTATGTGCGGTTGGAAAAATTATATCACCGGCCATGTCATGGCGTTGGCGGCCATTGAGTCACATCCTTTGAGGAAGTATAGGGAGTATGGTACTGCCGTCGCATGTTGATATGTTGCATGAGCTGTTCAGTCAATCATTACAATCTTTTACAATATGCTGTAGTCTATCACACTCACACACACATACATTGTATGATATATATATATATATATATATATATATATATATATATATATATATATATATATATATATATATATATTGTATGTATGTTTGTTTGTTTATCTATTTGTTTATGTTTGTCTTTGCGTTTATTATTTATTATGTATTTGTATGTTTGTTTGTATGTTTGCTTATATTTTGTTTATTTATTTGTTTGTTTGTTTCCTAAGCGCCCTGTGGTACAGATAAGCCGTACACTGAGAACGCGCACATGGTGGCTGAACGGGATTCCGTTCGGGCGTCTGAGGTTATTCCGCGAATCTAGCCTGCCTTTAAATTTCCTTTCCGGTTTACCCATATGGCATCTACCTGATGTCTCGCTACTTAGCCAAATTACTTCTGTTTATGTATCTTGTGTACTGAGAGCTGCTTTTCTCACTACAAGTACAAGCGACGCCATGTTTGAAGGGAGACGTCACACTTTTGCACGTTAGGAGCCTTCAGTAATTGCAAGGTGTGAGTGGACCGGGGGAATTTCGGGGAGGGTCACTTTTTAGAAAACTGTCTAAGGGGGTAGGGTCACTTTTTATAAACCTATCTTGGGGTTGGTAGGGTCACTTTAACTGAAGCTTGTTTTACTGCCAAACCTTTGACTGTCCATGTGATATTTCCTGGTGGGATACTTTAACTTTCGTCGCCGTTAAAATACATTTTTGTGCTTGTCGGAAAAAATGTTTTACTCTTCCCCAAAATATGTTACTCTCGCTAGAAGGAGTTTGCTATGCAGAAACTATTTTGTCGCAACGCCTCAGTAATTGACATTGCTAGTTTAAGACTAGCAATGTCAAGAAAATAAGGCATTGCAATGAAGGCATTAAATGACATTTCAAATGAAGTTGTAAAGTCCGAACACACCGTCTGGCACTCTTATTCAGAGCTGGTCACAGAGTTCCCAACCTCTGTCTTTAGTTTTCTTTCTCTCAATCAAGCCAATATTGATCCATCGTAAAGTATGTTCAGAATCATTTTATTGTCTGCCATATATAACAAGTAAAAAAAGACAAGATAAAAAAGAAATTATTCCACAATGTAGATTGCATGTTCCATGGTCCCTGATGCCTCCGATACAGGCTCTGACGAAGTTTTATGTCTGAAACTATGGGTCGGAAGGCATGATATTGTTCAATATA
>LD348634.1:94505-128702 GCA_001465055.1 Ptychodera flava | reverse complement strand
ACTGTTTTATGTTTGTGCAGTTCCATGCGGGGAAAGAGGTCGCGAATCTGTTAATCGTACGTGTGCCGTCTATGAAACAGCTTGCAGTGCAATCCCGAAATTACAGGCCTATAAAATAATCTAATGACGTTAAAAGTAGCCGGGAAAAAATGTAAAACAGCCGGGTTATTTACCCGGCACCCGGCTTCTAAGGACAACACTGCTGGGACTTGTGGAATCTTCGTAATAAAAGCCATCTTGAAAAAACTGCTTACTATGAGTACGTATGGAAATATTCACGAAATTAAAATCTGCACTAGTCTTTTTAATTTGGTAGAGAATTCTGTATTGTTATTTTTACTGGAATAGCAGTGTTTTACTGTATGTGTAATGTACACAATTATACCGAAACTAGAATAAATTTGCCTGAATACCATATTCAGAGAAATAAACCTTATTTGATACAATCTGTTATGCTTTGTGATTATATAGCAGAGATTATATCTTTAATATGCTCCAAGCTTGTAAGTATATTTGGTACACCTCGTCGTCTACTGATTTCCAGTCAAGTCTGCGACTAATTTATCCAGCGTAGTTGCATGACATTCCTTCTCACAATTTCCATAGCTATCCAGAGCGTCCATAAACTGTAAAATGTAACAAAATGCAGTCTGAACGCTGTAAACACATTCGCTGTGTAAAGCACCTTTTCACATACTGTAGCTCAGTCACCTTTTGTACCCCATCGCTTCAATCAGTATATGTACCGTAGACTGGTTATTTGCGCGTCGCGATTTGCCGCATGTGTCTGTACGTATGAGATTAACGTGTGTTATAGGGATCTTTCCAAATTTAACTCGAAACGAACATGGGTGTTTGTTTCATAATTTCATACACACTACTGATTGAAAGGTCTGTTTTATTGATTCTTATTCACTCATGAGAAATTTACTCACGTCTCCTATTAGTACACCGCTCTATGACGCATCAAAAAGTGATTGTGTTCAGTTCGATATCAATGCCAAAGAAAGGTTTCTAGAAGAATACTTTTAAATTTAGTGTTGCTTTGATGAAGGAAACAATTTCAATGTTGAATGCGGCGAATTAAGAAAAATTGCATTATACATTCAAATTTATGACAACTGATCATAATGAAGTGTCATTACCTTGTCTTTGTGTACGATGAGAAACTTCAGCAGTTCATCCAAAGCTGCCTTACGATGAGACAAACCACGCAGATCCTAAAACAGGATATACTCCGGTCAAAGTAAGGATCTTAAAATGGGTTTTCCAGATTGTCAATTTTCAGAATTGTTTTAAACTCTTTTCCACATTTCGTATCTTTCTATGGCTTTGAGAGACAATGTCATCTGATTGTGCCAAATAAATATAACTGTTTTTATTACTCTAAAATTTGACTTTTACGGTAGCTTTGACGACACGCACAATTCCACCAAACGTTCATTTAAACCCACAACATTTTGTCTTGTATATTCTTCACTTGAAGAAATGTGAAACATGGTCGGCGGTAAGTGCTACAATGAAACGTCTATGATTGATGATAGTACGGTAATTTAATGTTAGTTCAACCGTTTATAATGATCATAATTCGCCAGAATAGACGTTAAATAACATGACACATTATTTCAAGCCAAAGAACTTAAAATTAACAAACCAAATTCATCACCTAGTTCAAAACTGCAAAATCTCCATATTTGCTTAAAAGTGCTTTTGCATTTCTAAGAGTGCATGGTTGCACGCAATGTATTGTGATCTTCAAATCTAAAAGAACTATTCGCTGGATCACAGTTTTAGATACACCGTTTAAGTATTCCACAATGATAATTTATATTGTAAATCTAGGGGTTAAATTTATAATTTATCTATTTCATACCTATGCTGTAATGTGAATATACACTTTCCATGGAGTCTCTTGACTGTCAGCTAGACCTCTTTATACAAAAACTTCAAGAACAGAACCTCATTTGTGTACAAGTAGTTTAACGTTTAGACATAAAGGAGTATAAACATACCCAGTTAATGTTGAAGGTATCACAACACTGGCCCGGATCTCTCTCCAAGCAGTGAGGCTCACAGTGGTCAACATATTCACACGTGTTGTTGCACTTACACCATCCACAGTTTAAAGCTCGACTCGCTGCATCATCTGCCAGACACTCAGTGCAGTCGTAGCGGTCAACTGAACAGTTATACAATGTAACTGTGGAAAAAAATAACAGTGAAGTGTTATGTTGACTTTACAAATCCCACATTCAAATTTATTGAATTATTTCTCTCTCATCATGCTACAATGGCACGTGTAGCGTTGTATATGGAATTATGTAAGAATGTTGATAAATGAAGTAGTTTTCGAATACTTTGGAGACGCCTCCTAAAGACATCATTTTGTTTTAATAAGGCAGATCTCCGTATTGGCTTCACTTTCTATCATACATTGTCTTTACTATTAGTTTGTACTAGATTGTATAACTCACCTTCATACCCATGCATATCGTCAATTACATGGTAACCATAATTCCACCTCAGAGTTAGACTGGCATGCATTTCTGGTTGAAATGATTCGTAGGTGTACTGACAAAAGAGAATAATGACCTCGTAATATTTTGTTAAATAAAGTGTTATTATTATACATCTGTTGCTGTACGGCTTGCGTTTCATTCAAAACGCCATCCATAAGAGATCGTATTTTGTGATTAACCGTATATTGTAATATTAAAGTAAAATCGCACTTGTGAAAATCTAAAATTTAATTTTTATCCCGCGGACACAACACAGGATAGCGGCCATTTTGAATTTCAAGTGTCGGTAAATATTGGGCAACTTGTTTTTCTAGTTAATTTAGATTTGCACGGTGACCCGTAATTTTATTAATATTATTTTGAAAGTGAGTTATTTAATTTTTCCGCAAAGAAAGTTTGAACGAAAGTTTAAGTCTTTCAATTTCAAGGCACTAACTACACTAAACATAAAATGACGAGAATATCTCTGTCAACTTTCTAGCTTAGAGAGACACGATAAGACGATAAGATTAGCGCAAACTGTCTTCCCTCGTGTTGAAAAAATACTATATTTGATAAATATTCGTAATGTGAACATAATTACCATATGTACAGTCCATGGTTTCTTTGCCAGAAAAAGGTCTTAATGTCAGATGCAAATTGCCTATTTGTTCGTGTTGGTCTGTGCGAATATGAAAGCTTATTCAGTGTTTATTGCGTGAGTCTGCACCAGCCCCTGTGCCATCTACTGGCCTGTTCGCCACGCGTGCCAGTCCACCACATTTTAGAAAGCTATAGGCCTATGCCATGTCATATTGCCAGTGTATCTCATAAAAGTGACAAAGTTACCGAGAAACCCGTCGTGTACCATAAACATACACGTTGACCTGTTCCAAAACCTAGTGTTTACCTAGTGTTCACATACCTTTCTCATGTTGCACGTCACTAATGTTTCATTATGTCTTGTTGCTTCGATGGTTTGAGGTTTGCCTTCAACCATCAGAACACACTCGTATTCACCTAAATCCTAAGATTCGAGTAAAAGTCCGAGTAAAGGTACATGTCTGTGTTCAAGTTCAATAACACTGAGGTGAAAGGTAAGTTTACTCTGAGAAAATGTGTTTCGCTAGTCTATCGTCGAAATCGCATAAAACTTCTTCAACAACACACAAAACTACCAATGATTCTTTAAGGCTGTCAAAATGGCATGAGAGTTAAATCCAACATACCCCATTCTCGTTCATTACTTTTATTTACCTTATTATCATAGATGTTAAGTGTTGGAAGTTGGATCTTTGTGTTGACATTGACCGGTATTAACACCTCTCCCTTCTGTACGTCTAGCTGAGGACAAAATTCCTGTCCCTTGATACCAGTGTCTTTGAACTTGTTCTTGTTAAAAGGAAAAAGAAAATAGCAATAACTTTAGGTAGACAATATCAGATCAAAGGGATCTGACGAATCCACACTGTTCGTATGCTTTTGTGCAACTCTTTTCATCATCAAAACTATATCAAAGAAAACGGGATGGAAAGATTACTATAAAGGATCAGAATCTACAAGATGATCAATATATCATGTAAACTTGTAAAATACATTGAAATCGTCTGCTGACTCTTACTTCGCTTTATATTTCCCGAAATCCACACAGTTAAGGTAGAATGCACCTCGGGGACAGATACGTTAATGCGCAAGTTTATACAGGTCGTTTCTGGTCTACCACTTTTTTTTGGGGGGGGGGGTTCATTTTGAAGCTCTTGGAGTAGGAAAAATGTTCACTCTCTTTGTTTTTCGAAAGTCGATAATTTTATTTTTCCCCACAGTGTTTAAAAAAGGGATGGCAGCCATGCTTAATTTTAAATGTCAGTAAATTTGTGTAATTTGTTTCTCTAGTACCAAATTTTCGATGGTGACCCCTGACTTTTATTCTTGATCTCTAAAGGGAATGGTGGAAAGATTACTTACGGAAAGTTTGGCAAAAGTTTAAGATTTTCAATTTCCAGGCGTGCTGGTTTTACCATCACCTTTTCGTTGTGATGCATTTGTACTTACATTGATTCCAACTACGACTGACGAAGAATCATCTCTTTGGCATATGTCCAAGTAATGTGTACATCGGTTTTCGTAGACACACCAATTGCAGGCCCAGTCACTGGTTACGCAGCTTGTACATCTGGAAAAATAAATTGAGGTTTATTACTCTTTGAAGTGCGATTAGATGTGTGTCATACACAACAGGTGTCATCAGCATTAACATGTAATCAATGAATTTTGATCAAGAAGGAAAACAAATTGTATGATATGTTTCCAGTTCTGCCACTATAAATATACCTATGTCCTCAAATACTGTATTCTGTAATATCAATGGCGATTTACTGAAGGCGTACCTAGTTGCAGCTGTACGTATACTATCACATTATGGCTAATGTTGTCAAAGTACTTTACTGTTACTACCGATGATGATGATGATGATGATGATGATGATGATGATGATGATGATAATGATGGTGTGGTGGTAGTGGTGGTGGTGGTGGTGGTGGTGGCAGTCATACTTCGATGAGAAGCTTCCATAAATTTTCTATAAAACCAGTGAATAAGATGATGCATTCGCTCACGATTTATGCACAGAGCAATCGTAATAATGGAAATCTGTTTCTGAGTAGTCTCCATTTGTTGTGTCATCCGTGACATTCAGTATTTCGGTGATGTGATCTGTAAAACGATATATTGATACGCAAATTAAAGAGTTCCACCTGATCAATGCTTGTTGTGCTTTTAGAATCTTGACACTGTAATAAATGATACTAACTTACAGGCAGATGACAAAAACATTGTTTTTATGGTCCTATTGAGCACCACATTTTCCATCGTCATTTTAATTTCCTTATATTATGACCGTTCGGGTCCGTATTCAAGAAATTCAAAGTAGGATGGAAAACTGCAGATTGAAACACCACTTCTTCACAAAATGAGCACATTTCAGCCACTAACGCGATTTCAAACCAATGAATTGTACATGATCAATTACTGTCTGTCAAGGAAATGTGCCCCGTAATCTTTAATTACGATAACTTTAATTGAGCGAAATAACGATAAAAAGGTAATACATCACATCCTATATCGACTTTCAGTCGGTGTAACGAGGATATGATTGAAAGGCGGGGATGCAAATGAAAACACGATACATTTTGTTGAAACATGGACTAATTGTGTGTATGCTTATCATGGTATACCGGCACTTCGGTCTCTTTTTTCAAGGACGTTTTTGAATACTGAGCCGTGAAATAGTCCGCGTTCCGTTCTCGCAGCGTCTTGTTGTGAGAAAAATTTCGTACGAAAAAATGATACCTACCCTCATCGCAAGGAATGTGCGGACGATAGCCTGGTGGCGGTGTATCACAGGTTAAACTCTGACCATCCCTATCTGCAACTGTCGAGTAGCCATTAAAATTGCACGTATAAGATATGCTATCATCATCGTCTGGTAGGCCTGCCATATTCAAGGTTATCTGTAAAATAGAATTGGCATGATCTTTAGCAAGACAAAATGCCTTTGAAATCCATGCTTAATACATCAAAGGCAACCGACGAGTTTCTTAACTCAGTGTTCTAAAATTTCCGATCAAGTAACTGTTGTACATGCGGCGAAGTTAATGCAGTCAGCCTCACAGTGAAATGCCTCACGGCAATGTTGCCATGGTATTGTTTCGTTACTGAATCCTACCGGATGGGCCACATTTATCGGTATACTGTCTTCGGGATCTATTGATTCTATTTCAATGCCAACACACACGTCGTCGTCGAAGTGATGAAGCCAGTTTGAGGAAGGCTGAGAATCCGCGCAGCTTGCATACGTTGAGCATCTGCAAGACAGTGAAAACTAAGATATTAGAGGTGCTGACATTCAGTAAGTTGTGCTGCATAAGTTGAGAGCCAGAATAAGCATATGTAAATACATATGCAAGTTGTTGATTGTTAAAATTAACGACGCAGGGAAAGCAGCTATGACTGTCACATCGCAAGCGAAATGATACTGTGTGCATGTGATATTGACACATGGTTTTCTTTTGTTTATCTTTCTGTCTCCATAGCAATTCTATAGGAAACTCAACAAAAACGTAGTGTTCAACAGTTTCACAATGCGAAGGGAATTTTAAATTTAACTAACGATACGATTTCTGTCAGCGAAAAGCCAAGCAATGTCATTACCTAAAATGTTGCCATTTCAGTGAGCATGCCGCTGGCCTGATATAAACAAAATATTGCACTGGAAGGTTCGGCGTGGTCATTACACCATCATGCAAGTATTTCAGATTAACACCTTGTCAGCTATTGTGTTAACTTATTTACCATCAGCATATACCAGACTAAATTAGTGGAAAGCTTTTCAGTCATATTTCTAACTTACTATCTCTTAATCCACACATTTTCAAGACTGAACATTTTTCTTCTTTAATAGAATTCGAATCAATTTATTGTTACCAACTTCGAACAAAAACGTTCTAGGTAAAGTTAATATATTAAGTCAATGTGGAACAAACACTTTTGCTGCAGAAAACATGATTTTTATTCTGAGTAAGGCTTAATCTGTTTACTCAGTGGAAGACAAACCGAAAATGAGGCTTCTATAGCCCTTCACATAACCTTGTCATCTAGAGTTGGATAATTTTTACCTCGGTAGGAATCCTTCCGATTTTCTCGGAGTCATGTACACCATAGGGGCGGATGTATTTTACGACTTTAGTCTTCTTTACGCCAGCTAATAAGCAGAGTGGTTTGACTGACCTCACACAAATAATATTATATTGTGCTGTGATTTGAAATCCTACTTGATACTAGTTACTCTCTTGTCATAGAGACAACAGTGGCTTTTTATCACCGTTCTCACATCCGCTCGAGAAAATGGAATACGGGTTTTGTTCCTTCCATAGTATTGCATTTGTAATCATTTCACAACATATACGCAGAAATTAAAATGAACTGACTCCAAAGGAATTGTCAACCTGCATAATTTGAGAGCATTTCCAGCAATGACTTAAAGTTGAAAAACGAAAACAAACTCATACCCATGGCTTTCAGAGCAAAAATATGCTATTACAAACCTCTTGTCCAACAAACACCAACCACAATACGGATCCAATGACCTCAGACAGCTCGCACATGTGGTATATTGGCTGCAGTCTTCTACCTTGATCTTTCGGACCTAATAGAAAGATATAGTCAGGAAATCGATGTTGACTTACGACCTTAACGAAAATAATAGATGGGCGAAACATGTTAAATAACAAAGAACCATTCTGCAGCGTATCTTTAATTATGATACACATTTTGATGGAAATCGATAAGAGGAACTTCTGATATTTGCCAAGAACACTGGGACAAGTAGAACTATTATGACTAGATGCGGCAACACACGCATAATCTTAATCATCACTTTCTATTACGTTAAAATGTGGCATTGCAATGACTTACACTCTTGACAGACAGTCTATACAAATGCTCTTCAGTCACATCGAACATCATATCTGGAAGAACTTGAGACTGACTTTCGTCGAAGTCAACCACTTCAAAGGTGTTTGCAAAGGATGTATTGACGAGATGAAGCTGTCAAAAGAGCAGAATATTTAACGCCTGTAATACACGTAAGATTCAAAGATATGTGCTCTAATTATATGTTATTAATTCGTTCTCATTACTTAAAATAAATATTCTTCTTTGATTCATTACTGCCTATACATTTTTGTAGCTTCCATAAAGCTTCCTCTTTCTTTATAGAAATTTCTGTTTTTGTGACAGCACTTGTTATCAATTCTCTGTACAAGACGCACACATTCAAAACTCACAGCAACGACCTTCGCTCCAGAATTGTTTTAAGAAGAAGCTAAATAACTTGACTTAACAGTTCCATTCCCCTTGAGACCATTCTTACGTTTAGGCAACGATGAGAATGGCTATTGCAGTAGTTCTATGCATAAAATGACTAACTGTTGGCAAAGGTTAGACAGTATTGTCTTCCATCCATCACATATTCCGTTAACGCAAAATAGGATTTTTTTCAAAATATCCATATTGAATTTCTAAAATGGACGTTTTCCAGGCGTTGCTGTAAATTAAGGTAGAATGCGCCTCGGTGACAGATATTCGGACTCTCAAACTTTTACAATTCTCTTCTGATCCACCACTTGTTGTTATTCGCAGTGAAAAGCAATCGAACTCTTTAAGGGACAAAGGCGACCATTTTTCATGAATTTTGTTTGATGCGAGATACTACTTATATTGTTTGAAATGTCGAACGATACTGAATGAATGGGTGACCATGAATATATGGTCATGACTATTAATTCATTTTCACGATGGTTTCATTTAATTTGTCTAAAAGCTGGGTGGAATATATTCATGGTCACCAATTCATTCAATATCTTTCAACATTTCAAACAAATATAAGTAGTATCTCGCATCGAGCAAAATTCATGAAAAATGGCTGACTTTGTCCCTTTAAAGGTGACTAATAAATGACATCGATCGATGGCTATAGTCCCCCGACATTTAATAAACGACTTTGGTACCTGACGAAAGGGAATTAATGCCATAGCTGGGCCCCAAAATACATTTTCTCTTCATCTGGACAGCTGCTACCTACGCCATAGGGGTTCAGCCTTCTTGTTTATTTGTTTGTTGTTTGTTTGTGCGTGTTTGTTTATTTGCTACGTATGATTATTTCCTTATACAATAAGAGCCATAAAGAGTTGTATTTGTGTTCATATTTGTGAGTATTAGAAACGGAGAGTATTCAGAGAGAGTGGTGGACACAAATGAGTGCTTACTCCTCATGGCAAAGGCGGGGTATGATTTATTTGATGTGGAATTGTATTATCAATTTTTTAAAGTGTCATTTATTGGCCATATGTGTAAACAAAAAACAAACAAACACCGTTCTTTATTGACAAATATGAACACAAATACAACTCTTTATTGGTTTCTTATTATATATTGAAATAATCATACGTAACAAATAAACAAACACGCATAAACAAACAAAAAAACAAACAAACAATAGGCCTGAGCCCCCTATGCCTATTCTGGCCATTTTGAAATCGTGTTTTTAAGGTTCAAAGACAAGAAATTGACCTGTTCAATCTAGCAATTCTCTGGTGGTTAATAAGCTCAGAACCCCTGTAAATTTTACATTTTCTGAAAGCGTGGATATAGGGAAACGCTTTGAAAAAAATAGTTTCACCATTGTTTAAATAACTATCGATATCACATTATAGGTAATTTGCATAACCTTTCAAAATCGGGTTTCCATATGTTTTTGTCTCAATTCGTAAAAATATCTGATTCAAACGTTCTGGATTGCAACTTGAAGCTGTCACAACGCTCTTCCAAACTGTGTCTCATGTTTTTTATATCTTGCTAAGCTTTTTTGGAGCACAGTTTTAAAGAAATCAACTCTCATTAAATTCAACGCTCTGGAAGTTTTTTTCTGGCATAAAAATTGTTTAAGACGGTATAAACAATTCTGAGACACACTTTGGAAGATCCTTAGGTCAGCTTGCACTCACACAAATTTTAGCCTTAGGCCTATATCTCAAAAATTGAAACAAAACATAGGAAACCGATTTTTGAAAGGTTATGCAAATGACATGTCACGTGATAGTTATGTAAACAATGGTGACACTATGGTAACCAAAATATTCTCCCTTATCTAGGCTTTCCAAAAATATATAATTTACGAGGGTTCTGAGCTTGTTAACCACTAGAGAATTGTTAGCTTAAAAAGGTCAATTTCTTGTCTTGGAACCTTAACCCACAGTTCAGTGCGCGCCCCTTACCGTCCCACTTGAACCCGTGACCTTTGCAACCGCTCGAATTCAAAACTTGCAATTTGTGCCTGCTAGCGATCACGTCAGATTATACTGTACGCATTGAAAAGAAAGTCTATATAATTTGTGCCGAAACATTGCGAACGTCTGAGAATCCACTCAAAGGTCACAACAATGATTTGCTAATGATCTGTGCTCTATTAAACCATGATCTGCCAGATTATACGATCTGAAATACAATTACAGAGATACAAGGCAACTGGCATGTTCCGATTTCATTAAAGTAGACTCACAAGATATGATGTCATACCTTGAGAATACTCCCCGTGTCAGTACCCAAGAAACCGACAGTATGTTGTTCCACGGTTGTGACTGCTATTGACGTCACTAGAGTATCTGGATAGTCTTCCACTGCATGTCCATATTGACCGTCCACTCCATTTGCATACTGATAGTAAGTCAATGCATAGCATTCATGAGTTCCCCTAGAGTACTGAAAGTTAACACGTAAGACGTTGCGATAAGTATCGGTGGTTAGTGCAGAGCTTACGGGAAATTCGAGGATAAGTCACAAACAAACACACTTATGAAAGGCTGCTTATTAATCCATTACGTTTATCTTTGCAATTTAGTTTGCTAAAATAAATGCAAGAAGCACCTAACATCGCGTAGCCCCTTATTTATCTTTATGCGATATGTTTGATGACAGGGAAATGCAACCATAATCGATAGTCGGGTAAAGTCAAGACATGAGGAACACTATTTCTTGCGCAATTAACTAGGCCGCTGATGAGTTTACGCGAGATTTGAAGATAATTCGCAACGAACAGACTCCAAACCAATTGGGAAGTGTTATAATGAATGCGTGATGATGTCCTTGGTAGTTGCTAGACCGATAAGGAGAAACTGAGAGGACGCAGACGAACAGAGCGCGGAACCAAATCTGCACATAGAGACTAATTATAACCAGGCTAGCTATAGAAAGTGTGAGTCGTTGACCAACTATAGGTTATAATTATCGACGCCAAAATCTCTGTGCGATCTTGTTGATTTCGCATGTGTTTTTAGCTGTGTAATTCACGATTAAGATCGATTGACGATGAAATTTACCCTCAACAGAGACGCATACTCTTGTCCTCTGTACATTTATCCAGATATGTTCGTAGGACATCTTTTTTTTATGAAGTTAAATCTCTAATTTAGTTAAAAGTTTCATATAATATATATTCTTCAAATGCCCTTTATTGGTTTCCCGGTAATTTTTCATTTTTTATCCCTGTCTTATCTCTACTATTGTCACTAGTTTGTCTATTGTAGGGTTTCTTCCAATCAGAGCGACACATTCGCGTAATTAAGGATGACAGATCCACATGATACATCATTAGAAAATAATGTGCAATCTTGCAGTGATCAAAAGAGAAGGCAATAAGTACGCTTGCCCACCAATGATGTAACGCGTCCGATAAACATCGTGACAGTATACTTAGCGATTTCATTCCAGGGTAAGGTTATGAGACAACAGGGCAGTTATTGAATTTGATTACGCGGTTTGTGTACGATTTGGATCAAAATGTGTAATCACAATACCATGGTCAGTTAGAGCTATGTGACTTACCATTAATACCCGGTATAACGGAACATTCATTTTTTACGGGCAGGGGGTCGGTGGAAATCGTTGGTTGATATTTACAAAAACGTTTTTACGGGGTCAAATTTTACATTCAATGATCGGAGGGTGTCAAATTTTACGAAGCTTTGTATGCAGTTATGGCATAAAAACAACAGAATTGATCAAAGAGTATATAAAACAATACGAGCATGGCTTTCTTCTGACTGAACAGGTGATAACAAGTAGAAAAAGCACTTTTGTTCACAAAAATAAAATTTTGAAGTTGACCAAGAGAAATAAGGGTCATACTATGTTCACGATATAACTTTTATAACACTTTGAAAACTGGGGGAAATGGCTTAATTTTTTGAAAATATGGTGTTATGATGTGTTTGCAAAAAAATTTTGGGCTTTGTAATTACATACATTCAAACAAGAAATTTGATTTTGGAAATTCACCGAAATGTTGATTAACTATACATTGTAGTCTATAAGGAAACTATGAATATCTTTTCCAAAACACAACTAGCTAAATCTGTGCTTTTATAAATGTTTGACAATTGATATAGATGTACGTTACAAGAATAGGGTGTTTGAAAGAGCATATGTGAACAACAAATATGATATTAGAATTTCACCCAAATGAGTATTTGTAAAGTTAAGAAAGGATTGTTTGAAAGTTCAAAGGTCAAATGAGAAATTATATGGCATTAAGATATAATTGATGTGGACAGTGACATCTGGAGAGGGCCAATGTGTGTTGTGCATGGAAGTTGGAGAGGGTAACTCCTTTTGTTATAATTACTTTTGAAAGGTCAATATTTTTCACCCCAGGGCCATAGAGTGCAAAGAATTAATGAATCAAATCAGATGATTTTGGAAATTTAATTTTTTTAATTTGGAGGGGGTCGCTTTTTGCATGTCATTGTAGCTTAAGGTAGAACGCACCTCGGGGACAGACATTCGGACTCTCAAACTTTTACAATTCTGTTCTGATAGGCCTATAGGCTACCACATGTGGGGGTTCATTTTAAAGCTCTTGGTGAAAGAAAACTTTTCACCGGCTTAGTTTTTTGAAATTCGAAAATTTTTATTTTTTTCCATAGAGTTTACACAGGGAGGGCGGCCATTTTGAATTTCTAATTTCGGTAAATCTTGGGTAATTTGTTTCTCTAGAATCAAAATTTGCACGGTGACCCCCTATTTTTATTCTTGATTTTGAAAGAGAATGATTGAAAGATTCCTTGAGGAAAGTTACAGCAAAAGTTTAAGTCTTTCACTTTCGAGGTGCATACTACCTTAAGTTCCACCGAACCCCCCTCCCGTAAAACCGAATGCTCCTTAATATCATGCCATATGCGTCAACAATTTGAGACATTTTCACAGTTCTGTAAGTACCACGTAACTGACTATTTTTTGTCGATATAAGTTGGATCCACTTTAATGCGTGTTTTTAAAGTGCTGGATTTATGAAGTTTTTTACAAATTACGGGGAGCAGACGGCGCATATGTGAATATCAGCGCTCTGCTGTGAACACTTACCACGAAGTAAGCGAACAGAGCCCTTTCACTATTTATGTGAATTTGACATCCATTGGTATCTTTATGATAAAGTCAATTATTTTGTTCCGATCGGTTTTAACCATTTTTAAGGAGTTGTCGACATGACACTATCTATAGGTGCCCATTACTACCTTCAAATGAGTAGGCAATCCCGGCGAATGGGTTAGACTAAAATCATTTACCGTCTATGCTATAATCTGGTATAATTCTCGCTCACATACTGCATCATAAATGAACGTAACCCTTATTTTTTGTATATTTGACATTTGCTTGTCCATGTTGCAGGGCAAACCCGGTCTCTTTCAATCAAGTATTGCGTGAAAAGCGCAGGATGCTGTCAAATATGGCGCAGAAAATGTTACAGAGAAGATTGAATTGTTTAGGTGGACAGGTCCAGAATAAGATAAAATATCATAAGTCTCTGTGGGTTGTTAAATAGGAATAATTTTATGCACACTCACAGGTAAGGATCCAGAACAGGAAGCACCGAGCATCCAGTAAGCAGTAAACTCTTGTAGACCATCGCCTTCCATACATCCTTGAGCTGCGTCTTGGAAGACTGTCTCAATTACACTCATTTCATACATACATAGTGCAGATGTTGTGGTCGGCGTTGGAGGATCATCCTCACCGACAGCAAATGTGACAAACAAGACTTCTTCATCGTCATCCAACGCCAACGACTGAGTGAGATCCTGACCAGGTCTGGTGAGATAAGCTGCTTGAGCAAGGTTGTATGAATCATCTAGGCATCTCAATGTCACTTCAGCGTAGGAACTGAAGTATTGAAACTCTGCCTGCTGACATACACGGACAAGCTTTGAAATGTAACCAGAACTTGATGTGGATGACTTTTGTGTTGTCAGAAAGTAGCTGTAACGACCGTAGCTAAATCCAGCCACATAGCCGACTGGAAATGTGGTGATATACGATGAAGCAACGTCAACTCTTGCGGGGTCTCCAGCGTAATCCCCAAAGACCTCAAATATCTGATTACCTTCGAGTTGTCTGCCACTCACCAGCGGGGAACCAGGGTTTGTAGATGTACTTGTTGTGCCAACGTAGAGCATCAGTTGATCAAGGTGATAATGTGGTGCAACGAATCCAACAGTTGATTCGTTTGTCTTGTTTGCAACGACAAAGATTGGGCTACTGTCTGTCACGGTCAAACCTTGGATTTGTCGTGTTTGGCAAACACCTTGATATCCACCACAGGTTATAAGTTCATCGTCACCAGCGTAGTTTATTGTCAGTATTTTATTGAAAGTGTCATATGCCTCATCATCATCATACTCCGGTCCCGTAGTTGCATTGGCTTTAAGTTCCACGTCTGCATTCAACCTATACAGCTGATTCACTCCACCAACGTATACATCACCGGTGTCGTTATGTACGGTCAAATGGTTGAATCCAGCGGAGGTGACGTCAGTGAAAATTGCAAACTCATAGATGTTTGCGTCGGAAGGCTGGACAAGTGCAAAAATGCTGAACAGGATAATGGTCTCGAACAGGGCGAAGGAATGCGAGATCAGAAATGTACGGTCCATTCTGTACGAGGCAGTGTTGATAATTTGAACTGCATCATAAAAAAGTAGCAGTGCATTTAATATGCTTGCATGTCATACATTTTGCCGTCATGGAAAGTCTTTGTATCGAGAAGTAAGTATACAACTAAATACTATAAATTCAAATGGGTCTTTGGTTTGTCGTCATCAGGTATTAAGAATAACTTCCGTAAAACAAATTTATACCAAGGCCCGGGGTCCATTAAAAAAACAGTGAACGGTCGACATTACTGTTTGTTAAATTCTGACATTACTGTTTGTTAAATTCTGCAACGTCAAACATGTCTTCTGGATGCAACTACTCAACGATAACAAGATATTAAAACTAAACATAATTCTGACATGACTTATTACAGTTGTTATTCACAATTTATTTGGTATTAAATGTAGATTATAGTTGATCAGAATTAGTAAATAAACAATCCATGGCAAGGATCAATGCAGAGGAGTTGAAATTATGCGCCTGAAAGCAAGTTGTATGTTTTCGGGGATTTATTGACAGTTTTTGGGTGACTCTAACAATTTTGTAACCCCAGTCTAACTTCTAATACATTAATGCCATTTCTAAAAGATTTCTTTGCTCGACATTGTATGCGCTACAAAAAATATCGTGTTTAACTAGCGCTGGAGTGTCCTTTTCTCAGTATGTAGGTTAGACGATAAGATTAGAAATAATTTTGCTAGGTATTGGGAGTAAAGGTTTGTTATGACCAACATCTACACTGCAATAAAACGTGATATAGGGCCCTCAATAATTTTATAACTTAATGTTCAGTTCCATATTTTACTCCAATAAAACGTGATATAGGGCCCTCAATAATTTTATAACTGAATGTTCAGTTCCATATTTTACTCCAATAAAACGTGATATAGGGCCCTCAATAATTTTATAACTTAATGTTCAGTTCCATATTTTACTCCAATACAACGTGATATAGGGCCCTCAATAATTTTATAACTTAATGTTCAGTTCCACATTTTACTTTAAGCATATCAATGTTCCTGTTGCAAATCGGGGCAACAGGAAGGTTACTTTAAAAACTCCATTTAGAACAATATTAGTTGGGAAATGTCATTCATTTGGTTTAGTTCTTTCTTTTGCTGAGCCATTACAGTCAAAGTCTGATGAATAAAGAAAATAAATAAAACATACGGCTACATCCACCATAGAAAACTTTATATATCAAGCAAATCATTTTAGATTGCCTTTCGTTTCAATAGACCTTTATCAATGAGTGGCAAAGGAGAATTAGATGAGCGAGACAAAAATTGAAGAACTAACTTCGAGCTACAGTCAAAAAAATAAAAAAACGTATATTACTTAAGGAATTTACGCACTTGTTGAACAAATTTAGAGATTGGTCTGACGATGAAATATGAACAAATGGACTGATCATATAGTAGACAGTCCCTCAATAGTTGTAAGTGACAGCTCTGATAACTGTAAAGTGTATTGCATGTTCCTATGCAGCCATTCTGAATACACAAATAACCACTGATGACATAGTCCCCACCGGATAAAATGTTGTTTGGAGCCATTGATCCCTGTTTGGGTTGTAACAATTCATAGTTGTGCTTGTTAAAATCATCCTAGAGACAAAAAATGACGTTCCTATGAAATCGCGGTGATATTCTTGTACCAAATTTTAATTCCGTATGTTAAGATGGCTGTGAATACGAAAAAATCGTGACTAGCTTAAATGGTCGCATTGCATTCACATTTGATTGTATTGTCACACATATTGACATGCATGTGAATGTCATTGTATTGTGTCCATATACCAACTTTGAATGAGATATGTTCCAACGTTTTTGCAGGACTGAAAGTCGTACCAAGTGCCCCTCCCGCTGGCCGTATTCATTGATATGTATAGCGATAGAAATTTACATGCACATACGTTTAATATAACACACTGTCATTGTACCAATTTTGAAACAAATCAGTTCAGCATGTCTTTGTTCTAGACAAGAGAAACTTGAAACAAAATTGCCCTTGGCAGCCTAATTAGATCTTATGGAAAAACACATATGCATATGCATGGCGAATGGTAATGTCCCTGTACCATACAATGTACAATACAGGGTTATTTCCTTTTATCAACTTTGAAGCAAATCGATCTAGCACCGAGTCTAGCTCCAGACATAAAACATTAAAAATCAAAAACAAAACTTCCAGCCGCATGTCGTACTGCAAAATAAATCCACATTGCCTGTATATGACGCATGATTGTGTTCTTCTACAAACCTTGGCAGAATTGGGCCAACATCTCCGATTAAAGCTTATGGACGCATGCACGCATGCATGCACGAACGTGACCAAAACTATACTCTCATTACTTCATCTGCGGGGACCAAACAGGTAGACCAGACCTTTTTATTACCTTTATGTATATTATAATCATTTACAGATTTTTATTTGTCATAACGCCGACTTTATGTTATTTTTGTGCAGTTTTTGAAAACATGAACATTTCTGCACCAGATGAGGAGCCTGCTTCAGCACAAGTAAATTACGATCGTTATACAACATATATCCCGAGCCATTAAAAATCAGAAGGATGCTTCGCGTAATAAATTGACTCGCTGATATAATACATTACGTATAAGAAACATTGTTTGAAGCGAAGATAGTACTTGCCAAAATGACTGGGACACATAGCGTAATTATCTGTCTAGTACTTGATCAACACACTATCCAGAGAGCAAGAAGTTCATGTTGAGTTTGCAACGCCACTGACATATCAAGGGCTGAAAATCGCTCGGTAAGGTTGACTGAACATAACAATCACAGATGATTCTTGTATATTTCCAAGATGCGCATTATAGGAAATACGTATTAGTATTTAAACTTACCTTGACGCGGGTTTTGCAGCAGATGTAACCTGCCTTACAGAAATGTTAAGTCTGTCGACCCGATGAAGTACACTTCCTGAAGGCCCACGCGAAATGGAATGCTATGACGTAGGTATATAATTAAGCAATAAAGTACACTCATATGCATGAGCAATAGCGAGGCATATATGGAATGAACTGGTCAAGTGGTATACCCCTTGCTGGTGTGGTTTATTGCTATTACATCTGGTATTTGTCTCTAGCTGAGAGCGTGGTTTATCCGTGCTATATCGCGAATAAAAAAACCCGGTTATCTTCAAGTCTCGACCAATCAGATCGCTTTATTTGCGACATCAATATATGATGTACATTTACGGTGTTTTCAATAGGATTCGAACTCACAGCATACGGCATCCACACTGTAAAGTTAAGTGTTCAAGGATAGAACACCAATTAAACGCCTTTTTGTAACACTTTTTGAACACGTCTAGACGTTCAGAAATTTAACACTACGTGTTCAACCAACGTTCAATTTTTGAACTCACGTGTGCAGATTTTGAACATTATGTGTTCATCAGACATTATATTGAACACATGGTGTTCCATATCTGAACACACGATGCACATGAAATGTGTTCAAAAATTTGAACGCATTTACGCGTTCAAAGGGCTGTAACACTTTTTGAACGCATGGACGCCGTTCAACGATAAGTGTGTTAAAGGATTGAACACATGATATGCACTTGTTGAACACATTAACTTTTCGCGTTCAGGGGGTGTTCAAGCCTGGTAATAACATAAAGGACCACTGATATTCAGTAAAATTATTTTATTCTAAAAATTTACAAAAATTAGTTGACTAAAATACAATTATTAAGTGTAAAATTGGAAAATAAACATGGCCACTTTGTAAAGTTTTTCAGAGGACACTGCAAAAAATACACAATTGAAGATTTCACGATGATTTGGACATGTCAAATTGAGATCATCCCAAAACATATGAGAAACAAATCGAGAACTAAAGACGTGTTGATCTACAATACAGAATAATCTAAGATTTGGTAGCAGGCTATGATCAACTAAATGTTACTGGAGCATAAGCCTTCAAAGACGTGACGTGTCCTTCATCAGATGCAAGGGTGCAATGAAGAATTGAAGCAGAAAGCGACAGAAAATTCAGAGTGAAAATTTCAGAAAATTCAGAAGTTCAGAGTGTACATTTTTCACATTAGAAAAAACCTGCTTTCAGTAGTTTTAGACCGGAGATATTTTTCACTTGGTGGGAAATTCGTTACACCAATATCCGTGTACGTTTGCCTAACAGCGATGCAGTAGTAAATTTAATATAGCCATAGTAGAGTAAAAAACACTAAAGATTGTTAATTGTTTTACAGTATTGCAAAATTTCTGTCATGCTTAGTTTTCGAACACTTGAAGGAGATGGTTGTTAACACTACGTGTTCAGGTTTAGAACACCATTCTCAATAATATGAACACTAGTGTTAACAATATGAACACTAGCCGTTCAAATTTGAACACCGACATCTACATTTTGAACGCGTAAAGACGCGTATGGCGTCCGCTATTTTTACAGTGCAGTCACCTAGCGGAGGAGCAACAGACAGGACCGCTCGGCCAAATCCCCACTCGCAATAAAGTGTGGTTCAATTACCGGGCTAAGCTGTTACATTTTTCTGATTGCGACTTCTCCACACGTTGTAGAGTTCATGAAGCTCTCACGCTCGTACACACACTATCACAAATCGCACGCAAACTTATCGAAACAATGAATACATCTCTTAAACTGGGAGAAAGACAACCTTGGGGACAACTCTGTCCACCAGCAGAGCTATCATGATCAAGTAATGATCAAGTAAAATTTCCTATCGTTCAGGGGTGAAATGAATTGGCACACGTATATTTTCTTATTGTCTCTGGTTAACTCTAGCATCAAATGTCGTCGTTTACACTTTAAGTCTGATGACATAGAGTACAATTTTAGCAGCACACGGCTCCTTCATAACAATACAAGTATTTATGTACAACATGAGTCTATTGTTATTTGACTTTATACGTAGTTAACTTCTTGGTTCCTCTTTTTAGTGTGTTCCGCAAATCGCTCGCTCGCCCACCACACATTCCTAATATTTTTGTTAATACTGGGCCAACTTGCAATGTACTTTAATCAATTGCTGCTTTCTTTATTGACTTTCTTTAATTGAAAGTACAGAATACGAAACTGTAAGAAAAGTATAGGTGACGGTGAACTACAAGAATGTCTTTACTGGGCACAAAATGAATGCCAGTGAGCTAAGCTCCCTATTTTGGGAAATTCATCAAAAGACCTAAACATTAAACGTTTCTGCCGAGTTCTTTTATTTTTGAACGTGTGATTTTCAGGTGTTTAGCATTATTGAAACACGTTCCTTGTCGCAGATATCCCAGTGACTCAACATGGGATGCATTGGTACGTATAGGCCCGAAGCTGAAGTGGCTGAGAGTAATTCCTCGTCATAAAAATGATGCCACGTCTGATAAGTTCTCAAAGGTGTCCCTGACATAAAGGGTGTTTCAATCACCCATTCTAAATTGCACTGAGAGAATACCCATCGCATAATGAGACGCTTTTGTAGTCACACAGACATTTCAAAGTCATATTAGCTGCTATTTAATACTTCAATCTGGAAAAAAAATTAAAAAGTTAGGGCTGAGGACACAATTAATGGTAGGGGGCTAGTGTCTATATAAAATTATACCTACTCTCTAAAATGACGTATTTGAAATCATATGGACATTTTGAAGTCATACTAATAGCTGCGTAAATGGATATGAAAACACAGGAATAGGGCTTGAGACAGAGTTATCTAGGGGCTATTTTTTCTCTCAAAAATATGTCACCTATTCTGTAAAGAGATGCTACACTTAGTGTTAGACAAGGTAACGGAAGGCTACAATAATCCTATTAGTAATTGACACTTTACAGGTCACCAGGCACATTTTTCAATCAAACATATTCCTTCCATTACATAAAAGTAGGTTGGGTATAGCAGTGGGAGCATATGATCATCAGAATACTCCGGGACACGTTTTAGGTCATTGGAACAATTATGAAGTCAACAACATTTGTTCAAATCAATAATAGATGTTGGACAAAGCCGTGGAAGTGTAGCATAATCCCATTATTTACTGAGACTTTGGAGGTCATTTGGCACATTTTTGAAGTCAAATTAATTCCTTCAAATTACGTAAAAGCAGTTAGACGCATAAAATTTCAGAATTATCCAGGTAATCCATCAATCAATCAATCAAACATCCATCAATGTTGTACTTGTTCAAATTCACAGTATTGACCTAGATACTTTTGGAATCTGATTAAATCCACTGATATGTCATGCCCAGGAACTAGCAGTATGACTTAATGTAAACTCGATTCACTTTTGACAAATAGCTTTGATATATAGTCTAATTACACGTATTCATTACTGTTCACAGGAAACCATATTTTAAAAAGTTTTACAATTTTTTTTAAAGGAACAAAATTTCGATTGCTCTGTTTGACCTATCAAGAAAACATGGAATACTTTTTATGTATTTTTTTAAGTCGGACTTGGATCAGGGGCGGTGATGGGCTAGCGAAAACGTTGCAGTGAGAACGCCACTTATACTAACTTAAGTCATTCTCGAAGTTTAGGAGTATCACATGTCATAATTAGCTCATTTACACATTGAACAGCTTTTTTGTAAAAAGGCCATGAACAAAACTGAATAGAGTGGATTTGATAAGACATTCAAGGTGCATTTGATATACTTACGTTTGCTCATGAGGAAAGTTTAATGAGCGTGATATGTTCATACTAAATTTCGTCATGCTGGAAGGTTTATGAGTGACATATCATAATTAGTTCGTTGGTAAATCTATGTAACATTCACTTCGTGTTGGCCAAATATCAAACCTGAATAGCCTGAATTTGAACAAGTACAACGTTTATGAATGACCTACGTTTACTCAAACATAAGTATGATAAGCGGCATCAAATTTGTGTATAACGTCCACATGTATGGATAAACACCTGTTTTAGAAATGTTTGCTTCCATTCCAAGTTTTAAATTTACAATATTCCAATTATTGATTTTTTAATGATAAACACATGTTTTGCACATTTTTGCTTCCATTCCAAGTTTTAAATTTAAAATATTCAAATTATTGTTTTATTAATGATAAACACCTGTTTTGCACATTTTTGCTTCCATTCTAAGTTTTAGACTTAAAATATTTCAATTACTTTTTTTTTACAAATGTATGACTATTTATCTCAAAATGATTTGAAGCATTGTCAGATACAATTTATTTAATTGTAACATGTCATTTAGAATGTTTTTCCGTAGTTTTGGACTTAAGGAGTCACTACTGTTAGAAATCGAGTTGTAAAAGCTGATTATTGAATTATCAATTATAGCTTGCGGTATTTGCGTCCAAGATTTGTACAAGCGATTATGAAAGATGTCCTTTCAAACAAAACAACTTGAATATGATACACAAGCATAGAATTGAAAAGCCTTTGATGTCAATCACACCAAAGTCACTTACATTGACCTTGTCACATCATTACTTATTTACAATTTGAAAGGCATAACAGACCTACAAAACAATCCATCTAGAATCATTCACTCATACCGCAGAGGAATAATTACAAAGTTACACTTCACACGTTTAACTTTCTCTAACTTTTATTGCAGTCGAAAAATGCATGTGTTTTTTCTATTTTAATCCTTATATGTTTTGCTTCTTTTACTCAATAAAAGATAGTGAGTTATACTCAATTTCTTGTAATCATTGTCAGTAGAATTATTTTCATCTGGTCTTTCATTAAGCCTATGTGGCTTAAAAGATCCCTCTCTCATGCTTGTATTTACATCCTCAAAGTTTTACATAACACAATCACACAACTCGTTTTATTGTGATGAATTCATATACTGACAGATTTTATTATTCGAACAAGTAAATGGCATTCAACCTTATATTTTTCCAATTATTGCCGCATTGGCAACTAAATTTTACTTTGAATTTTCTTCTTGAGCGATGTTATAACACCTCAGTGCTGTGAATTTGACAAACTCCCATCGTTAAAGGCACTGTTTGACGAATCAATAATCATCTCATCCAGTAATATCCATCATACACGGTAAACTTCAATGGTAAAACTATCGTATCCAGGTGTCATGATCTTATTTATTTGAACAAACACCCGGCGGCATTCTTCGTCAGAAAAAAAAACCTTCAGGGCTATTCATTTGTGTTTGGCTGGCTCGGGTAGTTAAACATTTTTTTTGTAAAATCGTCAAAGCTAATAGCCTGTGGTTTTTCCCTGTTCAAAATTCTAATGTCTTCATTCAAAATAGTGTCTAAGTCAGTGATTTCATTCGCATTCTGTAAGTTTCAAAATATTTTTTTTAGTGCTAATTCATCTTTCTAGCTGAGAACTAGTTTGCGCTTTTCATTCTTTTTACATCTAACTGGCTCTTGCTCTAATAAGGCATTCTTCTGTCTCTTTTTGTAAAATACTATGAAACTCTGCAAATGCTGCGTCTAAGGCAAGATAATTTTCCACTGATGGATAATCATCAGGCGCAACCACACAGAAAAAAATACAATGTTTGTCCATGAATGACACCTATTTATTATCACTTATGGAAAAGTTACATCATAAGTTGCCACAGCAACATATACACATACAGACGTTAAAACTAAACAAAGTTACTATCCTCAGCTCTAGCTCATCATGTACCGAGTTTCGCAATTGAGACTCACGTAATTCCAGACAATGAAATTTGTAAATAGACAATTTTGCTATCAAAATAACCAGATTCATCTTTTCAAATTAATGATTCATTTCAATCCCAAGTACAATATTCTGCCAACTCAAAGCTTGATGTAAGTTAAATAGCCAATGCCCTATGTTTTCTACAATTCCCCATACTTTTTTGGCGACAGTCAAAATGGCGATGATGAGTTGTGTCTTGTACATTAAAAAAACCTGTAAAATGTATTATCTCTCATTTTCCAAAGATACAGTTTTATATTATTTATACATTTCTCATGCAAGGATTTCCAATTAAATGCTCATCGTTCTCATTTGTAACTCTATGAGCTAAAGTCCAAACACCCTTCCTATCGATGATTTGTCCTCACTCATATTGCCAGCTCAAAGTACTGGCATGACACAACTTACTAGAAATCTATATAATCTCCTGTCTTCATTTTCATAAAATGCACTTTCTTATTCTAAATTTCTATGTATTCTACACTACGTTTTACATTAACACAGATATAATATTTAAAGTTTCACAAAATGGTATAAGAGTAATGTTAACGTCATTCAAGGATGGGATATAAGTTCGATGCTTTCAAACCATGTCGATAAAAAGATAATCTTGATACAATAGGCTCAGTGGAAAAATACTAGTATTTGAGAATACATCCATGAAAATTGAAGAATCCGAACAGGAATCAAATAAAGCGGGTAATTCTTCCAACACGCATTACAACCCATCAGTCAAGCGTACAATCCACATAAACATAAGTGCAATCACTTTCCATTTAAAGAATGGCATATTACAGCCTCCTTCATGTAATGACACAGTTAACACATTTTTGGCCAGTTTTCCGATATCCTTTGCAATATCATTGTAAATTAACCTGTTTTAATGACATATTCTGGTACCACAGTTATCGATGCTGGATATAAAAGGTGGGATAATGCAAGAGTATTCACTATCAAAACTTTGCCATGAGGCATTGAATCTCTCTTACTTCATGATTTCAAGACATTCTCAAATTTCACCACTTTTTAACTGCTCACATTTTAACGATCGTACCCAAACATCGAGTGCTTTAGTACAGAAAAAAATACTTACACTTACTATACTTTGTTTTGGTAATTCAAACTACACATATCCTCGACTACACCTTTTCATTACTGAAATTAAAAGCAAACCCCGCAAAGTGGGCAAAACAGTTTTAAATAACGTGATTGAAATGACGCTTTACAATACTATACAAACAATTATCAAGGTGTACATTTGCCACTTTAAAATTGTATTACAGATGTCTACATAAAAATGAAAATGCAACAAACTGACTGACAAGAAAACATTCATGAAAAATTTATTTGCGTTTTCTTAAGGGAAACAACAAATACTGTTATCCTTTTTACTAATTAATAAACTTTATTTTCAAGAAAACACACAAATCGGAACGTCTGCCTCGAAAGACTTTCGACAACATACACGTACTTTGAATTTCGTTGGCTGACTACCAGACCGTCTTAACATTGCTAGGATAAGCTGTGGGAAAGAACTTTAGGCCAACAGGCAATGCCGCAAACCACCACCAAGGCTCGGCCTCTCAGTCTAATTGTGAACTCTGAAATTCCTCTACCATTATTTAGTACAGCAACAAAAGATGGATAAAACACGCACAATCATGGTTCATTATGTCACCCTCTAGTTTTACGAGGGTTATTGTGGTGAAGTTGGTCCTGAAGTCTTAAAAATACTACGCTGTTGGCCCTTTCTGGCTCTGTTAGCTTTCAGATCTAAAAGAAAATTGTCAAGCACCAGCTCGTCTTAAATAGTCGATTTATCGGTAAAATGGTGCATGTCACATACGGTCTGATTCTCTTTTACTTTCCTGCAACAGGCATTGTAGTATAGACCAACTGTGCGCAAGCGCATCAAGAACGCTAAGAAAATGAAAACTCCTTGTAAGGTATTCGCAACTATAAAGATATAATCTAAGACACCGCTCTGTAGGAATCCATCGAGAAACCCAATAATCCAAGTCAGTCCCATAACAGTTGACATTTTTATAGAGAATATCACGTGCTTAGTTGTGTATGATTTCTGACGGTGATGTTTCATTTTCCTTTCGGATGTGAACATCGACCAAATGGTGTACAGAAAGCAGATAGTGTTGTAGAGCAGAATCAGACCAACGGGGACCAGAAAAGTAACGACTAAGGAAGTAAGTCGACCAATCCAACATATAGGACCTTCACTGTAACCGATCTGAAAATTATTTGGTGCAAAATTATCCATTATGACACAGATTCCAACGAACACAAACGGTAAAAGCCAGGCATAGAGAGAGTAATAGACGAACACTTTCCCGTCTCCAGAGATATGTCCCGTCAACTGAGTACGCATGTAAATGATGTCAGTTGCCATGACACTCATCCAACAGAACGCAGAAAGCCAAAAATAGTGAGAGAAAATAGCAGTTATCTTACACAACCAAGGAATATGAACTACGTCCATCACTGTAATAAATAACAATTGGGCTGTGACAAGAGCTATTGCAAAATTCAAGATAATCTTACCAGGGCGGGTTCTCATTTGTTTAAATGCACATATCGTGATGATTGAGACGACCAAACAGATGATGGATAAAATACAACCTATAAGAGTTAAAAGCTGTTTTAGTTTTGTCTTTGAACTTGTGTTCCAAAAAGACGCTACCTTTTGATTGATATGACATATATAAGCGTAGGACTGATCATCGGATAGGACAAACTGATCCTCTGGATAAATAGATGAATCAACAACAAGAATACCTTCTGTTATTTCGAAGTCGTCTGCGGCAAGTTTCAAAATTACCCCATTTGCACATGTAAACGGCGTTTCGTCATCTTCATCGCTTTTAGAAATACACATCACCATTTCAATAGCGATGTTTTGCAAGTTGGAACTTTCTCGTTCATAAAAGCATGATTTGGACATAAAATGTGAAAAAGTGAACACGGGGTGCCATGTAATATTAGCCACCTCATCTTCGTTCAAGGTTTCGTTATTGTACTCAAAAATGCTGCCTTTGAGTGTGACTCTATCCGTCATGTTACTACAATTACCATTCGGCAGTTCAAAGGTTACAGATTGAATCTCAGCACCAACCATTGACACTTCTGATTCTGAGTCAGCCCATGTTCTCATACACGCTGATGGCAAAATTTCTTCCGTAAAGACGTTAGAGGTGGATTCCACGTCGACTTTAAGTGTAATCGTTGCATCCTGTGCGTTAAATAATTGTAATTCCGATTCAGAAATACTGATCATATTGTTTAGTGGTAATGATCTGCGTATGAATGACGTAACGTTCCTTTCAAACTCAGTCAAGGCAGGACGGACGTTTTGGGATGGAAAGGAAATGTGAAAAGTCAATAAAATATACCAGGATATCATATCACGGGACATTGATCTTGTGTTGACAATAGACGCCCGGTTTTCAAATTCACTTTGCGGATAACGGACTTTCTTTACACACTTTTCTAAAAACATGTCAAACATTTCATCGTGGTCACAGTTCCATTGTTCTGTGTAGTAGTCTCCATGTGCAAAGACACGTTGAAATCCTTGAGCGGTGAAGTCGAAGAGAACGTTAAATGAGGGAAGTCGTTGGAAACCCGTGTAATCTGCAGGAATGCCGCAGAAAATTTCGGAAAGGTTGACTTGTGGCTCATTACAAAGTGCGCAATGAATATTCTTGTAAAAGCGCAGAGCAAATCTAATAGATGTCGCTGAACCAACTTGAATATTTGCCGTGAAATTTTGACATCGCTGGACCAAATTTAGATCCCCAAAGTCTGATGGGCATTCTTTTATGTAATTCACACAAATTGGCAACTTTTCCTGGACGTCATTGGGGACGCCAACTGTGAGTTTACAGTCTGGAATCTTCTGGACCGTTGCAATCGCTGACGAAATGTTGTGTTGTCTCAGTATATGCCATATCTCGGCTTTCGTGCGTCGTGGTATGTCGCAGGACCACTGCAACGGTAAAAACTGCACTGCTGAAGGGTCGATTCCGTTGCAAACGGCACAGTAAATATTTTGATACACGTCATGGTCAGATAATGTGAACACCGATGTTAGGTCTAATACAGACGTATCTGAAACACAAAAAGGATCGACAAAATGAATTTGGATTTCCAGAAAGTCATTTATGCATACGTTGAGAAGATACGTGTAGGCTAACACAAGCACTTCATTACATGTTTGACCAGCCGTTCATGTTACTTTTTTAGCAAGGTAATGACTTGGAAGCGCGACATGTTGAGTATGGTGATTGTAATGCCAGTCGCAAATTGTTTTGATTGTTTGTTAATCGTTTGGTTTACAATTCTACGGCGAGATTTACTACTATACCTACCTACCTACCTACCTACCTACCTACCTACCTACCTACCTATACCTACATATACATACATACATACATACATAAATACATACATGTATGCATGCATGCATGCATATATGTATGCATACATGCGTACATGCATGCATACGTAGATATTGAAAGTATACATATCGGATACACAGCGGAACTGATTGAAATACAGTAATCAAGTGCATAAGACCATAAAAAACTTTAAAAGTTTGCACAGCCACAAACACTCAATTAAAATCTATGTCATTTGCTAACTATGACGTGAACAAAATAGTTTTGATCGACTCTGTGACATCAACACTAAAAACGACGCTACTGGTTTTTTTGAAGTTTGTAGATTCGTTTTTGTAAAATAGCGCTACACACTAACAACATGACCTTTCATTAAGGTCTTTCTTGAATGCATTATTAATATTAGAATCCCAGCCCAACTACTGTCAAACTCAATACCAAGAACAGTGTGATTAAAGACATGTACATTGTCAGTATCATTTTGTGATTACTCGAAGAACTGACTGACTGACTTAGACGGTAAGTGATCCAAAAAGCTCCATTTTGCTATACATATGTATAGCGTACATACACATATTACCCGACACAAATATTCGGAAACGGTATTGAAGTGAACCTCTCCGGCGATTTAGTATGGTCGGCCAATATTTCCGACGCCTCCAAATCGTCGTGGAAAGTTGTGGGCCACGGAACTGCAGCAAGGGTGAGTCTAGCTATTTACTCTAGCCTTACAAACCTCTGTGTCACTGTCGACTTATGTGAAAGAATGTTGCCACTTATATCCACCGTTATGTTGAGAATTGAATATCATACGGACATATTTAACTGAATGAAGATTATGTTCTCTTACCATTAGTCTTCTCGCATTTTTTTCTGAACTCATCATCCGACCATTCTCTCTGACATCTATGAATTATCACAATATCGTACATATCTGGCCTCGACAGACAGTAACTAGATGGCCACAGATCGTCCAGAGTCGGCGGATTCTCGCTGTTACGTATACACACATCCATGAAGTCATAACAACAGTCTTCACTTAGCAGACATTGAGGTTGGCAACTACACAAGACGATTTCTTTTTCATGTAATTTGGCAGTCTTCATACCGTTACAGATAGACCCAGTCGGCGTAAGACACGAGTCGAGTCTTTGGTCACTGCCTGGATAGAGACATAGCAGCGTATCTTTGTCAATCGCGACAAAGTCTTGAACGTAATAACTATCACTGTTTCCTGAACTTGTGGTAGGGGAAGCTGAAACTGTTTGAGTGATGTGCGCATGAGTAGTGTTATCCTCAACAATGTCGCCACTCTCCGTTGAAATTCTTGGAATACAACTGTGCCTATTAATGAGCAGAGCGATGTAAATGAAGGTCCTAAGCAACTTCATTATGTTTGGAACTTGGCCTAAATGGAGCAACAAAATAGAACGGAGGTTTCATCAGTACCGTTGACGACATGATTAGAAGTCGAAGTTCCTCTAAAGTCACGTCGATAAAATTGATTCGTTAGGAGGGACACCGTTCATTAATTAGGCTTGGAAATATTTTGGAATAAACTGGTGATGACAGGTGAAAGAAGTATACTGTGGTAAAAATATTTATTATATACCTATGCCCTGTATTGTGTCTGTACTGAGTTCTGTGACATGATTTATCATGTTGATTTGCATGTCAATAAAGTGATACGCCTTGTTGATTTGCATATGAAAGGAATGATCAGCACGTCTTTCTTTCATTCAATTGAGTATTTGCATATGAAAAAGTGATACGACCTGTTGATTTACATAACAAAGCATGATACGGCCTGTTGATTTGCATACCGGACTACTTACATGGTGGCGCCCTAATCAAAACAAACTATGGTGCCCGTCTATGATTTTGACTTTGACTACGATATCATGTCTGATCTCCAAAAGTGGCAGGGTTTTGAAGCATAGGGAAATGCGGGGTAACCAAATAAAACACATGTGTCGATATCGGATTAACCTGCAAGTAGTGCTACCAATTTGAACAAATTAAAGAGCAGAGCATCACACCGTACGGGCACTGACAGATCGATGACAGACCAGCTGTTCCGTCCGTGCATAAGCACAGGCGCGCAGACGACAAGCAAAAGTGCTATCGGACATGTCGGAGGACCGTCAAATTCAAAAGCACAACTTTCAAAAATATCATGTATTCATGGTAAATGCGTTCTGGAAAATAATACCAAACACAACACTTGCATGTACCGTACCGATTCGGTAGATATCCTACATGTTTGATGACAGAGTTCAAGCATTTCTCTGCTCAACCGTAAAATAATTTGCAATGAGCCAGCTGATAGATTACGTCAGACGCTAGTATATCAATCCGCCTTAGCAAGATGACGCAAACAAATGTAGTCCATCAAGAAAAACCACAGTGAAACGTATCATATTTTAATATACGAGATTTATTCATTCAATAACGTGGGCATAGGTATATGATAAAGAGGTTATCCCTCGATATCACCTCTTGGTAGGGTCGTATTGCTGCTCGTGCGGTTGTGGGCCGCATCACACTCGTCTTCGACTCGTGTGATGCGGCCCACAACCGCACTCGCAGCAATACGACCGCACCAAGAGGTGATATCGAGGGATAACCTCATATTATCATATACCTATGCCCTGTATTGGGTCTGTACTGAGTTCAGTGACATGATTTATCATGTTGATTTGCATGTCAATACAGTGATACGCCTTTGTGATTTGCATATGAAAGGAATGATCAGCGCGTCTTTCTTTCATTCAATTGAATATTTGCATATGAAAAAGTGATACGACCTGTTGATTTACATAACAAAGCCTGATACGGCCTGTTGTTTTGCATACCGGACTACTTACATGGTGGCTTCCTAATCAAAACAAACTATGGTGCCCGTCTATGATTTTGACTACGATATCATGTCTGATCTCCAAAAGTGGCAGGGTTTTGAAGCATAGGGAAATGCGGGGTAACTAAATAAAACATGTGTCGATATCGGATTAACCTGCAAGTAGTGCTACCAATTCGAACAAAGTAAAGAGCAGAGCATGCATCACACTGTACGGGCACTGACAGATCGATGACAGACCAGCTGTTCCGTCCGTGCATAAGCACAGACGCGCAGACGACAAGCAAATCGGACATGTCGGAGGACCGTCAAATTCAAAAGCATAACTTTGAAAAATATCGTGTAGGCCTATTCATGGTAAATGCGTTCTGGAAAATAATACCAAACACAACACTTGATTGTACCGTACCGATTCGGTAGATATCCTACATGTTTGATGACAGAGTTCAAGCATTTCTCTGCTCAACCGTAAAATAATTTGCAATGAGCCAGCTGATAGATTACGTCAGACGCTAGTATATCAATCCGCCTTAGCAAGATGACGCAAACAAATGTAGTCCATCAAGAAAAACCACAGTGAAACGTATCATATTTTAATATACGAGATTTATTCATTCAATAACGTGGGCATAGGTATATGATAAAGAGGTTATCCCTCGATATCACCTCTTGGTAGGGTCGTATTGCTGCTCGTGCGGTTGTGGGCCGCATCACACTCGTCTTCGACTCGTGTGATGCGGCCCACAACCGCACTCGCAGCAATACGACCTCACCAAGAGGTGATATCGAGGGATAACCTCATAATATTGCGCTCTGTATTGTATAAGCTTTGGTCTTTCAATGCCTATACTGTAGCAATTTTCGACAAAGTCGAGTGATCTCATATTTTACATTCTAGGTGATATTTCGGTCAACTGATGATCATTGCCTGTACATGAAAATTTTCAAATGTTGTCAGTTTCATAATGTGTTTAAAATACAGTTGACTGGACCCCTTATGTTGCATGTTTTCTTATCATATCGGATCAACGATGTGAGTAAAACTACAAAAGCGTATTCGTACAATTTTTGTAAAGAAAACAACGAGATTTTAATTCGCGCAACTACGAGTTTGTGATACTTTTACCCGAGTCAGGATTCATATAAAGTTCACACTGAACTTCTTCAGTGGCCCTAACAAGTTCCATGACCAAAACTATTCATTTCATTACTCGTAATTACAAGATTTTGATTCTCGATCCTCATAATTACGATATTTTAGTACTCGTAATTACGAGAATCAAAACGCGTATTTATGAGTTTTTGATTATCGTAATTACGAGTTTTTAATTCTCGTAATTACGAGTTTTTAATTCTCGTAACTATAAGCCTTGATTCTCTTAGTTATGAGACTTAAACACAGTCTTACTATAGTTTTGGACTCTTTATTGGTATAACGTTTTCATACATTTTGTTGGTTATTGTTCAAAGAGAATTTGGTGTTTTCAATATGGTGTTTTCAGCATGGTGTAATCTTGATTTGATAAGATGTAGTAAGCAATTATATAGTACACTGGGATGATAAATGAACGAATGAACTTCAGACTGTTACATGGCTGCAATATTAGATATACAGTATATTATCCAGCAGATCAAAATAATGCCAAGCATGCATAGTGTGTACATTTTGTATGGCCTGATAAACAGTCTTTTTTGAGTGAAATATACATTAGTGTGCCATTATGCAAACATTTCATACTTATGAACACCTTTACTAGGGTCTTCTCCGACAAACTGACAAGCACCCCCCTCCCCGGAGATAATCCCCTACTACAAATACCCGCCGTGAAAATGACATCTCAAGGCGCTGTACACATTTATGAAATAACATTACACATTTATAAAAAAAGACATTTATAAAAACGGTAACACAGTTTAAAAATTGCATAAAAACTTTCCCTAAAAAGACGTGTTCTTATAAGTGATTAAAAAAATGTTCAAACATCGAATATTTGGCTGAAGCCTATTCCATAGCCAAGACACGCAAGTAGAGAAAGTTCTGCTATCCTAAAAATGATGTAGCCTGATGGAGACTGAGTGCACCTTCAGAAGTGGACAGAAGGGTCCGGCCATCTATGAGAATGCGTAAGAGCTCTTTTAAATAGCGTGGTGCAGTATTGATTACAACCGTAAAAGTTGTAAAATTAATGTAAAGTCTTAATATTGGCTTGTGAACAGGAAGCAAATGCAAGTTACGCAGGACTGGCTGAATGTGGTCTGATTTCTTAGTTTTTGAAACCAAGCGTGTAGCGGAGTTCTGAACCAGTTGTAGTTTCCTTATTTCATTTGTGGGTAAACCGAAAAGCAAGCTGTTACAGTAATCCAGTCTGGATGTTACGAAAGCATGAACCAATTTTTCATAGATAATTTTATTAAGGAGGCAGTTCAACCAGTACTCTTAGTCTTCTAATAATCTTTATTTAGAATACACCGACGTTTCGGCAACACACAAGTTGCCTTCTTCATCAGGGTAAAAGCTGACAAATAAAAGTGAGCACATACAAAAGTAAAAATCAGCCCGGTACAAGGTAAACTGAGGATAAAATCGAAATCAAATGAAAATTACAATACTTATAAAAACTGGAACTACAGTGAGCGAAAAAACAAAACCTATAGTAGTAAGAAACGAAATTAAAAATCACTTGTGATTTAAAAACATTGAAAAGCGCTGTGACTAAAAATTAAAGTTCAGTAAGCTGTTTGAACCTGAAGAAGGCAACTTGTGTGTTGGCGAAACGTCGGTATATTTTAAATAAAGAGTGTTAGAAGACAAAGAGTACTGGTTAAACTGCCTCCTTTATAAAATTATCTATGCGTGATCCTGATGTGTTCCCGCACTGTACGTGTTGCTTCTGTGTTTGCAGTTGGACTGACTCTTTTTAGAACAATCTCCCTAATTTTTCAGTCGAACCACCGGGTACTGCAGGCATTATTCGTCTAAAAGTTATGAATAAATAAATAATAAATAAATGTCACGTATTAAACTTTTATCATACTACAAGCCTTAACTGTGTCGAGTGTGTGCCTATTATATAAAGTCCATATCTGTTAATTGCCATCCATATTAGGGAGCCGTCATTATTTATGGCCTGGGGGGTCGGAGGAATCTGAGGGGGGTCACTCAAAAAATCGAAAGCTACAAGGGGGGTTGCTCAAAAGTGGAGAACAAGAAAGGGG
>LD348634.1:52165-77447 GCA_001465055.1 Ptychodera flava | reverse complement strand
GAGTCTGTGTATAAAACTTCCCAGCTATAGCTGTGCCCTCAGAACGAGGCTGTATGTAAAACTTTACTGTGTGTAGTTGTATTATCAGATCGAGGCTGATATATATATAAACTTTTTGCAGCTGTGCTGAGCTGAGTAAGTTTCTTACATATAGAACCTCGTTCTGATACAGCGATACTTCATCAGACCGAGGCTGATATAAGATTTTGCAGCGCTGTCAGATACTGTAGAAGTCAGCAGCAGCCTCGAAAACGAGGCTTAATGTAAAATCCTCGAGCTGTATCAAAGTCCGACGTACGTATACGTACGTACGTGCGTACGTACGTACGTATGTATGTATGTATGTATGTATGTATGTATGTATGTATGTATGTATGTATGTATGTATGTATGTATGTATGTGTATATGTGTGTATATGTGTATGTATGTATGTATTCTACATGTATATATATATATACATAATTCCTCTCTATATATACATTTTCCACCTCTTCTATCTCTAAAAAGAGCTTGATTGTGTAAATTATTTTTTTTACATTTGGCGCCTCGTACCCGCAACCACAAAATGCAAAGTGAACCTTGCAATTTTAATCGTTTTTAAGTCGCAGTCTTCATCGCAAAAGAACCTGGTGATTCATTCTTCGTGGTTGCTTGTACAGTGAAGCAGTAGTGAAATTAGCAATTGGCCATACACTCATGGACTATTTACAACTGCGTGATGGCGCTTATTTGGCATGGTCTGTAATGAACACACTTTTGAGGACCACTACAAACGTAAAGCAGTTGTCTATAGAAAGTGTCGAGTTTTGTCGTTACGTTTCGATAAGCGAGAAATCTACTTATTCCAACGCTTCTGAACTATCGCACAATTAGCGATGTAAGATAGAATATATTTTGACGTAGATGTAAATGATAATAATTCATTATTGATAAGTCGACACTCTATGGGAATATACTAAGGTCGGTGCAGAGGGAATTCATATTGATACAGTACACATAAAGGTTTGACTATCCTTTCTCCGAGTTTGCTAATCTGAACTTGACTCATACAGAATACTCCACATACTCCAGTTTGTAAATTGCTGAAATTTATTCACGACTTTGAGCAACAATGAGTTTACATCAGACAGAACATTCGAATTGGCAAGGAGATATTGCAAAATAATTAATTAATGACTTGATCGAAAGGCTATTCCGATACATACAGATTCAACAGTGAGTATATTTAAACAGAGCTTGCAATGTCATTATGAATATCAAACAGCGAATATCGGTTGAGATGCTGAAGCTCTCAGGGGTATTCAAATAATTATGTTGCTAACATTTGCCCATAAGCGGCATATCGGAGAATTCGTTGAAGTCAACTACGATTAGTGCGCAATTCAATTTAATTATTAATAACAAACCGTTTGATGACGAACAGAACCTACTATTACCACCGGATTCCGACATGTGGTGTTCGTCAAACTATTGAGCGCCAATCAGCGTTAGTCATGGTGTAAAAATAAAATATTATTCTTGCGTGCACTTCTCTAAAATTCGACTAACGCTTTGATCATTAAACACCTATCTGGAGACGGAGTTGGTATTTTCCTCTAAAGAAATGATGTCAGTTGAGCTGGTGAAATACACCTTTCCTCGTCGACAACGAAAGGGGAAACGCTATGATGTCGCTCAGTTCTAAGATTTTAATCACATGACCCATGCATGCAGTCAGATATGTTTTTCCGGAGTGAGTAAACCTGGGCGGCAAGAAATGTGACATGCATTATGTTTTCAAAAATGCAATAATATTGCAGCACTCTGTTGCTTCTGACGCTTACGTTTATGCTATTCGTTCGAGCTAATATTTATGAAATATTTATGTTTTTCATACATTTTCAAAGGGGATCGTTTGATGCCACTGACATTTTCCTGAAGAGTGGTTCAAAATACTATGCGCTCGTTGCACGTAGTCACCCTTCTGTAGTGACTCAAAACTGGTTTTAGAAATACTGTCCTAGAAAGTACCCATTCCCTTAAGAGGGGTTCTTTCATTACAGTACAGGTTTGCCGCGTCGTACAAAGACCGGCCTAAAATGCAGAAAATATCCAGGAGAATGAACGTTATAAGCTATAGTTTAGCACTTTAACTAACAACGTCAAGGTCTAAAAAAGATGGAGAAAAAATTGCAGTTTTTGAGAGTTTTAGAGAGAACTTTGGTTCTCGGCACTGATATGCAATGAGACTTTTCCTTCAAATTGTACCACTTACATATGATGAATGCAAGTTTCTCATTCTTAATAAGTAAAACTGTAAACAAAAATACCCCGCTGTCAGTTGCAACATCGTCGGATCCGCAGGATGAGAGAAAATAATACAAGGGTAACAGATATTTCCTCATAACAGCACTAAAGATGTCAAATCTTGATTTTATACTGTAGAGTGAACTAGAAGTCGGACTTAAAAATGACATTCCCAATTACGGTTTTCTACGCCAAATAACACAACCAACGACGTCATTGTAAGGGCGTAGACTGAGCTATGAAGAGAGATAAACCGCCCAACTTTGTCACAAGTACAAACAAAGTGAGGGCAGTAGAGGTTGCTTGAAGGGGAAGCAGTGTTCCCCGGGGACAACCACATCGAACTCACCATTACTATTTCAATGGATGGCCAACTAGTTTCAAAATGCCATTCCACATCTTAAAGAAGCAAAGCCGATTAACGTCCTTAAAGGGTTTCGATCAGGATAATACTTTGAAATTGTTCAGTGCCTCATTAATGATATCTTTCCAGAAATTTGACAATTTCAACTGAAAAACGGGAATTGTTGTTCCTTTTTACACATTAGAATATAATTTTACTGTACAATATTGCATGATGAAATTTGGACTTTACTGTTGCAAGTTCATCAAGAAGACGTTCCTTCAAAATAACAGGTGCACATGCTACTGTTTGATAAAGACATAATATAACTCTTTACATGTCGTTTGAAAGCAAATGAATCATATTTTTATCTCAATCTATGTCATAATGGGTCTTCCTGTGTTTACTTTTAACGCCGATTTCTACCATTCTTTGATGAGCTCTTACTATTTCAAAACAGTATAATTCACTTTTAATATCTCAGTTTTCAAAACGAAATCTTTCTTATCTAAATTTACCATCTTGAAAGTTAATTTTCCAATCAATCATTTTACTGGAGAATAATGCTTTACCGCTATAACTTCATTTTCAATGTTGTTTGGGATGAGCTGTATTGCTGTTTAATTCATACCAGTGCTCCAAAAACCGCTTTAATAATTGTGTAATCTATACGATTTTTGTCTACATTACATGTGGATTTTAAGGAGAAATTCCAAGCTTTTAGCAATTTGGTAAAACTTTCCATGCATAACAAGAGTTATAGCACACTTTGGAAACCTGCACTGACACTTATTATAAATGTATTGGCGTCTAGGCTTTACTAAAAATAACGACTGGATGTCGATTTTAGCATGCAAAGTGTGTCAATGTAATGAAATAAAAGTTACACAGCTACTACATTGTATATAAATACCAATTTAGTTCAAATACTGCAAATAGAAGATCAATTATAATTTACTGAAGGGGGTAAATCAATCTAGAAAGTAATTGAAAGTAACCGAGGATCTTGAAAAACAGTTGCAAAATTTGGATGTATTTGAAAATTTTGGGTCAGAGGAGGTATAAAAAATATATAGTGAGGTTCTCATAGTGACTATAAACTTCGCATTGCCAAAATAGCATACTTGGTATCAACGGTAGCGGTACAAAATGGGATGAAATCAAGATAAATTAAGCTTAACGGCGCGTTCTATTTCTGAATAGCCTAATTTCATTGAAATACTCCATGAAATCACAGTAAGGCCAAAAAATAGATGTGTTTCTGGTCAGCAGGTGCGTCATTTCAGGACCTGCGCACTCGTTGTGTCTTTTTACACGTAATATTTTTGGGTGAGTCAGAATTTCGTGTGGTGGTCGGCTTCAATTCAAAGTTGTTATGATGCATTTCCAAAAATGACATGGGTTAATTTATTTTGCATCCAGTGTTTGAAAAGCACCAGCCCCTGTCCTTCCGTGATATATTGTGTGAATACACATGTCTGTGTCACGTCAACCTGGCGTGATCTAATTAATCATTGTCATAGTTAGCTTTCTGCTAACAAATATCAGGTGTTGGTTTGGTTAAGGGAAAATGGACATTTCAGTGATGCATGGTGGGAATGAACGAATGCGATACGACACGTTCAAGTTCATTACAAAGTCTATAATGCTTGGTCATTGTCTGCGTGGAGAAACTCCGGCAGCCCATCCAAAGCTCTCTTGCGATGAGACAACCCACAAGGATCCGAAAAAAGAACGTACTCTGGTCAAAATTAAGATCGTAATATGACTATTTACGTACCCTGGATGCAGGCAGTCGTGTCAGGTCATAGTGTTGTTTGTTTATTGCTTGTTTGCTTCTTTGGGATGTCAGCTTTCAGACTAGTTTAAAACTATTTTCGGCATTTGGAATTCGTCAAAGGTTATAAGGCACAATGTAATTGGACTGTGCCAAATATACAAACTATTTTAATTACTCTATAATTTAAAGTTCACCGTGACTTTGGGAGACACACATGCAATATCTTCGAATATTCGTACACATTTCTAAACTAATTCGTCTGATAGAATCTTCATCGGGAAAATATGAAATATTGTCTACAAATGTACACTGCAATGAGACGGTTGTGATTCGGTGATTTAATGCACTCGACTAATTACAATGATTATTATTCGAGAGAATCGACATGTCACATCAAATAGCACATCATTTCAAGCCAAAGGTATGATAAATTAACAAACCAAATCCATCGATCATCTTTGTTCAAAAGTTCGAAATCGCTACGGTTGCACAATATATTTTGGCCTTAAAATCACAAGTAAAATTCACATTTTCATTATCGTTTAGCTTTAGTGCAATATTTGCCTTGGCAATTTTTCAGTGTATTATCATACCGGATTTGCCACATTTATCGGTATTCTATCTTCAGGATCTATCGATTCTATCGCCATTCAAACACACTCGTTGTCATCGTTGAAATAATGAAGCCACCTTGATGAAGGATGAGAATCTTCGCAGCTTGCCCATGTCGAACATCTAGAAAACAGTAAAAATCGCAAAATCTTCATAATATTTGTCGAAGTGACATCCTGCAGCTTGAGTATTAACATGTTGTTCAATCGCTGATAAGAATTCTCCCATATGGTTTTATTTGATAAAGTTACACCATTATCTCAATACATGGAAAGCTGTTGTTTATCTTTAGTTAAAGATTTACGTCAGAAGAAGTGTCACAGTTAAATAACAGTGCATAAGATAATCTGACTGGTTATTCTGTGAAAACCCCAAACTTCAAATCGAAAACGTTTCAAATGGAATTTGCAATTAAACTGAAAACAAAATAGTCGATAGGAAAAGTCAAACAATATCACAATTGGGCGAAATGATATTTCAAAGAGCATGCCAAACAACTATGAACTGCAAACAGATTTATGAACTGTCATAGCGTAATACGTATTTTGTATGATACAGACAAATATCCCTATGATCGAAAGCAAGGGATCTCATATGGAAATTAAAATGCTCCTAAATGAACGAAGAGGTTGCCTACATTAAGCTCAGTGTGGACTACCACACATTCGAGCTAACTGTAAATTTATAGTGCATTGGCTGGAAAAAATGAAATAGTGTCAAACCCATCGATATAAAACACATGACGTATGTATACATATATGTATATTATAACAAACCTCCTATCCAATAAGCACCAACCACAATACGGATCCCTTGATCCCAGACAGCTTGTGCAAGTGGTATACTGGTTGCAGTCTTCTACCTTCAGTTTACGAACCTTTAAATATAAAGGACATTGCTATATAATCGAAATGTTAAGGATGACGTCAGTAACTGTCAAATAAACCACGATAGCTTAATATAGTGCTCCAGTCACCGTGTTATGTCATGTGATGAGCATTTGAGAAGATGTTGAACTTAGATCACTCAAAAAACTTGCCAAGGCCTTTGTGGTTTTTATCTAAAGGATATTTATGTTCAGCGTCTGTATCATAGCTTTGATCAATGTATTTTGACGTCAAAATTTATGCAATGTATTTGAGAACTTACACTTCTTGCAGACAATCGGTAAAAGTGTTTTTCATCGGAATCGAACGTCATATCGGGAAGAACTTGCGTGTCACTCTCCTCGAAGTCAATAATTTCATAGGTATTTGCATAGGACGAATTGACCAAATGAACCTGTCAAATAAACACTTTTGAACTCAGCATTCTGTAAATTCAAATGTAGAGATAGCCCGTCATATGTGTTCACACAGGTAGTGTCGTTTTCCCGGTATCACTACGGACTGTTAGCTCTGCGTCAATAATTCACAGTAAGACTATCTTAGTATTGTGAATTCCGTCCTGCATCACTAACTTTTTCTTCGGGTATTCTTGAAATATTTTCTAGCTGACGATCTAGGCAATCAAACATCAGAACTCCTTGATCACGTCTTGAAAAGGTTATTTTGAAGACTACTGTATTACCTAAGATTGGTCGCATAATTATAAATTTCTCGATGTCTGAAGGCCGAATACTGCATGATGGCTACTGGTTGATAAAATGCGCATACTGCATGTTTGCAAACTATTAAAAATGAATACTTCACTATTTCTCAGAAGGGAATTCCATAATTTTAACTAAGGAAAGTGGTATTGTTGTAGATAATGATCAAGTGATATTACATCGGATTGGCTAATTAGGAAATATATTGCACTTTCTGATAACATTTCTCTATAAAATAAATATGAGTGTGATTTTTCACATATATGTTTTTATACATTATTGCTACACCGATAAATTCATTCTATGGGTTGTGTTTTGTAACGTAATGACCTCAGAAATTTATAATTATGCAACCTATCTTAGGTAATACAATAGTCTAACATCACCAAATTTAAATGACGAAAAACGAGAAACATTTAATTGTAAATCGAAAGGCGACAATTCACAACGTGCCTTCATACCTTCAGAACATGGCCTTCGTCAGTACCCAGGAAGCCAACAGTATGTTGTTCCACAGTCGTGACAGCTATTGACGTCACCAGAGTATCTGAATAGTTTTCCACTGCATATCCATATTGATCGTCCACCCCATTTGCACACCGATAGTAATTCAATGCATTGCATTCATGAATTCCCCTGTAGAACTGAAAGTTGACATGAAAGTGTTTCGATAAGTATCACAGCATCTTCGTGAGTCATTTTGTGTTCTAAAACCCTCCTAGAAAAGACATAAACAGCTAGTCTTTACTGATTATCTTGCAAAATAGACTTATCGGAATGCGTTAAAGGCGCAATAATTTGAACAGCTTTGTAACCCTCTTTTCCCCTTTCGCTTTGTGGTGACTTTAAGGTTCCAAGACAAGAAATTGACACTTTTAAGCTAACAATTCTCTTGTGGTTAATAAGCTCAGAACCCCGTAAATTATTTAGTTTTGGAAAGCCTAGATATAGGGGAACATTTTGGTTACAATAGTGTCATCATTGTTTACACAACTATCACATGACAGGTAACTTGCACAACATTTCAAAAATCGGTTTTCCCTATTTTTGTTTCAATGCTTTGGGATATGTGGCTGAAATTTGTGTGAGTGCAAAGGGTATCTCGGAATTTTTTAAACCTTCTAAGACAATTTTTATGCAAGAAAAACTTCAAGAGCGGTGACTATAATCCTGGTTGATTTCTTTAAAGTTGTGCTCTAAAAAGTAAACAAGATATAAAAAATCTGAGACACGCTTTGGAAGAGTGTTGTGACATCCAGCAAGTTAGAATAAGATGTTTTGAGGTATTGAGATCAAACATAGGGAAAACCGATTTTTGAGAGGTTATGCAAATTACCTGTCGCGTGATAGTTGTGTAAATAATAGTGAGACTGTGGTTACTAAACTGTTTCCCTATATCTATAGGCTTTCAGAAAATGTATCATTTATGGGGGTTGTGAGCTTATTAATCACCAGAGAATTGTTAGATTAAAAAGGTCAAATTCTTGTCTTGGTACCTTCATGTACTTCCACTCTTTTGCACTCTTTCAAGTTGTATTCCTGTTGTATTCCTTTTTCTTGTGTATGCCAAAACGATAAAAAGTAAAGACGATTGAGCAAAGTGCAATTAAGCACTTATTATAAGAAACAATAATTAGAAGGCAAAATTTGGCTCCTAAGTAGTAACTATTTATGTCGTTGTTTAAGAATTGCGTTCGCAAAGGCAGATAAATTGCCGAATTACTTGGATTTGTGCATAATAGAGAGCGATTAGAGCGATTCTTACATACTTTTGCCATATTATCACCACATTTACTAAATTATCAGGTGAAAAAAATATAAAGCAGTATATGGAAAGTTTTTTGAAGTCCGTGATTTGTTTTGGCGATGATGTTAATTGAGCCCAGCTTGGAAAGCCCGATAATAGAGTGTAGGTGCAAAACACCAAACAATCATGTATTTGGACTTCAAGTTAATGTAAAATATTCGCTTCCTTCTGTAGCAATCGCACTAGTTTCACATGTTTGAAAATGTAAAACAAGGCACTCTTAAGCACAATTGTCTACATTTTGTAGTCTCTGCTCGTAATGTTCTATAGCTCTTCGACAGTTTAATCATCACCACATCCCATGTACAATTCCTTTGATATTTAAGCCAGAAATTGCACTGGGGTTATATGTATGATAACTTCATCCTCCAATATTCCATACTTACATTAAAAAAAACCGGGGTGCAAATTGTACAATCATGCGATTGCATTTTCTATAATTAAAATTGTAACGTAAAAATGCATATCATTTTAGATTTTACTAGTCTCGATTCAGAAAATTAATGACCATTGAGTATTAGTAATTATCTCATCATGGTGACATGAGGTGACAAACACCCAGTCATTGGTTGGTTGAAAAGCGAAGCATGAAACGTCAAGGTAAAGTGGTCTGGGCTACGGCTAATACCATGAGTGCACACATACCGGTAAAAACCCAGCACAAGAAGCACCTTGCATCCATGACGCAGTGTACTCTGGTATTCCATCAAGCGTCATACATCCTTCAGCTGCATCTTGGAAAGCTTTTTCAATCAAGCCCATTCTATACAAACATATTGCAGACATTGTGATCGGTGTCGGTGGATCATTCGCACCAACAGCAAATGCAACAAACAGGACTTTTTCATCGTCATCCAACGCCAACGACTGAGTGAGATCCTGACCAGGTCTGGCGAGATAAGCTGCTTGAGCAAGGTTGTATGAATCATCTCTGCACTTCAATGTCACTTCGGTGTAGGAATTGAAGTAGTTGCTCTCTGCCCTCTGACACACACGGACAAGCTTGGAAATGTACTCCGAACCTGATGTTGATGACTTTTGCGTTGTCACAAAGTAACTGTAACCACTGTAGCTGAATCCAGCCACATAGCTGACTGGAAATGTGTTTATGAGCGATAAAGCTACATCAACTCTTGTCGTTCCCCTACTGTCTTCAATAACCATAAATATCTGATTGCCTTGAAGTTGTCTGCCACTCACCAGCGGGCTACCAGCATTTGCTGATGTACTTGTTGAGCCAACATACAGCAGTGGTTGACCAAAGTGATAATGTGGTGCAATGAATCCAACAGTACATTCATCGGTCTTGTTTGTGACAACATAGACTACGGCGCTATTTTCATTGGTCACGGACAAATCATGGATATGTCGTTTTTGGCAAACACCTTGATATCCACCACAGGTTACAAGTTCACCCTCACCATCGTAGTTTATTGTCAGTATTTTGTTGAACGTATCGTGTGCTGTAACATCATCATCGTACTCCGGTCCCGTAGTTACACTGGCTGACAGTTCCAAGTCTGCATTCAACCTATACAGCTGATTCACTCCACCAACGTACACATCGCCGGTGTCGTTATGTACGGTCAAGTGGTTGAACCCAGTAGAGGTGACGTCAGTGAAAATTGCCACTTCATAGATGTTCGCATCAGAACGATGGATAAGTGCAGAAATACTGACAAGAATAATAACCCCGAGCGATGTCAAGGAATTCGAAGTCAGAAACCTTTCGTCCATTTTGTTTGAAACCGTATTGATAATTTGAACTGTTTGATAAACAGATAGAAATATAAGAAGTAAGCTTATGTTAAACATATAAGCATCTGAGCTGTGTGGGAAGCATGAGGAAATGTTCCATACGTTGAATGTTTATTTTTACTGAGCACTGTAAACTGGAAAGGTAGGTGTTGCACAATCTTCATTGCCCGTAATGATTAACGTTTCTAAAGACAAGTCAGTGTGCCCGTGGATGTGGAGCATCTACAGACAGAATGTAATGTAAAACCACAAAATAACCGTGGTCAAGTCCGTATGCCCAGTTCTTCGACACCTTCGTGCAGGTCCGACTGCGCTGTCGCAAAGGCCTGTTGACTATTATTAAATGATAACGCTTTAAAATATGAAATATGGTCTTACATCGAACCATAATAGTAATTTATGTTACTTTCTGTGATAAGGTTTTAGTATGTGCATGTTTCATATGAACATTAGGGCTATGGGAAGGTCATATTTGAAGAATTCGACGTTCGTGGTTCGAATCCCGTTTGGGTTATAGTAAAAAATTCATTTCTTTAATCTGAGTGGACAGTTTCTGCTGGTGGATATTTACTTGTCCCCGAGTCTGTCTGATAGCTCAGTAAAAAGCTTCGTGCTTTTCCGATTACTATATGTGTGTTTGTACTGTGTCTGTGTGTCGTCTGCTCCATGCACACTGTGTTGCTCGGTCGCGCACAGGATTGTAACATCTAAGTCGGTTGCTGTGACCAACTCTTTTGGGTTGGAAACGGTAGCTGACTGGTTTTGTGTGAGGCCTAGCAGCTAGGCGATGTTGCCGCGAGTGTGTGGGGGCTCGAATCCCGTTTGGGTTATAGCAAAAATTTATTTCGTATCATCATGACCCTGTGTACCACCTAAGGTGGAAATTCAAACATATTTATGCAGTACAGAAGAAAGCTTGAAAACTCTTCCACCGAAAAATGTTATTCTCCTCCTTTGTGGAACTATAGTAATATTGAGGTCAACTACAAACATAATGTAGAGCTCTAAAAAGTGTTGACTTTTGTCGTTACTTTTCGATTAGCGAGAAATTTACTTGTTGCAAAGCGTCTGCACTATCGCACAATCAACGAGGTGAGATGAAATAGATTATGATCTACATTATAATAATTCATAATTGATAAGTTGACACTCTATGGGAATATACTAGGGTTGGTGCAGATGGAATACATATTGATACAGTTCACTAAAAGGCTTGACTATCCTTTCTCCGAATTCGCTTGACTCATGCAGAGTACGCCAGTTTGTAAATCGCTGAAATTTGTTCATAACTTCGAACAACATCAGACTGAAAATTCGGTATTGGCAAGGAGATATTGCAAAATAATGAATTAATGACTGGATCGAAAGGCTATTCCGATACGTAGAGGTTCAACAGAGCTTGCAATGTCCTTAGGAATGTCAAACCGCAAAAATCGGTTAAAATGCTGAAGCTCTCAGGGGTATTCAAATAAGTCTTTTGTTAATATCCTAATAACTGCCCGTAAGCGGCATATCGAGAATTCGTTGAACTACGATTAGTACGAGATTAAATTTAATTATCAGTAACAAACCGTTTGATGACGAACAGAACCGACTATTAACACAGGATTTCAATATGTTCTGTTCGTCAAACTATTAAGCGCCAATGAGCGTTAATCATGGTGTAAAAATAAAAGATGATTCTTGCGTCACTTCTCTAAATTTGGACTAACAATGCATAATGCTTGGATCATTAAACACCTACCTGGAGTTGGAGTTGGTATTTGCCTCTTAAGAAATGAGACGTCAGTTGAGCTGATGAAATATACCTTTTCTCGTCGACAACACAAGGGGAAATGCTATGACGTCGCTCAGTTCTAAGATTGTAATCACCTGACCTGTGCATGCAGTCAGATATGTTTTTCTGGGGTGAGTGACCCTTGGCGGCAAGAAAACGTGATATGCATAACATTTTCAATAATGCAATAATATGGCAGCATCTGTTGCTTCTGACGCTTATGTTTAACATGCTATTTATCTGAGCTGAAATTTATTACATATTTTATTTTTTATGCATTTTCAAAGTGTAACGTTTCATGTCACTCGTATTTTCCTTAAAAGTGGTTGAAAAAACACTGTGCGCTCGTTGTGCGTAGTCACCCTCGTGTAGTGACGTGAACCGGTTTAACTGGTTTTAGAAATACTGTCCTGAAAAGTATCCGTTCTCTTAACAGGCGTTCTTTCATCACATTACAGGTGTGCCAAGTCGTACAAGGACTTGCCTAAAACGCAAAATAATGTCAAGGAGAATGAATATTATAAACAATATAGTCCAGCACTTTTAACTGACAATGTCAAGGTCTGAAAAGGATGTAGCAAAATTTGCAGTTGATGAGAGTTTTAGAGATAAGCTGGTGGTGCACGGCATTTACATCGGTGTAATTCACGTATTGTGTAATCTTTGCAGCTCAGCGCAGTTATACTACAAGACTTTTCTTTCACAATGTACCACTTATATGGTACCTATGATGAATACGAATTTTCTCTTTCATAATAAGTAAATACTATGAGCAAACACAACCCGCTGTCAGATGCATCAGCGTCGATCCACGGGATGAGACAAAATACTACAGGGGTGACAAATATTTTCACATAACAACCTTCAAGATGTCAAATCTTAATTTTATACGATAAGGAGGTCAACCTAAGGCTGAAATTGAAAATGGCTTTCCCAATTACGGTTTTCTACGTCGAATAAACCAACCGTGCCAACCAACGACGTCATTGTAAAAACGAACTCTGAGCTATGAATATGTGAAAACCGCCAAATTTTGTTACAAGTACAAACAAGGTAAGAGTAGTAGAGTTTTAGGTTTTTAAGAGGAACGGCTGTGTTCCCAAAAGGGCAATCTCATGTAACACTCCAATACTATTTAAGAGAGGGCGTTCTTGGTGATCACGTGTAATTGAAATTGCGGAACTATTACAACTGTTGATTCAATGGATGATAGCTGAATTCGCGCGGCCAACAAGTTTAAAAACACACTTCAACATCTTAAAGAAGAAAAGCCGAACAACATCCTCAGACGGATTTCGATTGAGACAAAACTTTGGAATTGTTCATTGCCTCATTAATGATATATTTCAGAAACGAACCAAAGTAATAAACTAAACGCAATTTGATTGTTTCCACTTAAAAAACCGAGATTGTTGTGCCTTTTTATGCATAGGAATGCAATTAATTTAAATGTACAATTTTACAATAATGAAATTTGGACTTTGAACGCCCGAAACTGATGCAAGTTTATCAAGAAGACATCCATTCAAAATAAGAATTGCACATGCTTCTGTTTGATATAGACCAAATATAATTCTTTGCATGTCATTTTTAAATATATGAATCTTTTTATTTTTATCGCAATCCAATTTCATATGGGCCTTCCTGTGTTAACTTTTATCTCCGATTTTTACCATTCTTTCGTCAGCTCCTAGTATAATCCAGTTTTAATATCTCAGTTTTCAAAGTAAAATCTTTCTTGTCTACATTTGCAATTTTGAAAGTTTATATTCCGATTAATCATTTCGCTGGGGAATAACGCTTTACCACTATCTCAGATAGAACATTTCTTCCATTTCAAAATTGTTTGGGATAAGATGCATCGCTGTTTCATTCATAGCAGTCCTCCAAAACCGCTTTTTTCATTATTAACAAAGGTCTATACGATTTTTGTCCATATTTTATGTGAATATTAAGGAGAATTAGCTTCGATAAAATTTGTGTGCAATGTGTGGCAGTGATTGTACAAGGGTAAGTGCTTCTAAACTCTCTACAATGTGTAGAGGGGTCACAGTAAAAAATGTAACAACTTAGCTCGGTTATTGAACCACTCTTTTTTGAGAGTTGGGATTTGGCTGAGCGGTTCTGTTTGTTGCTTCTCCGCTAGGAAACTGGATACCGTGGGTTGTGAGTTCGAACCCAATTGAAAACACAGTTTTTCAAGCTTTTAGCAATTTGGTGAAGCTTTACATGGATAGCAAGATTATTGCATACTTAAAAAATCTGCGTTGACATTTCTTATGTATTGGCGTGAAGGCTTTACTACAAATATCGACTGGATGTCGATTTTAGCATGCAAAGTGCGTCAATTTAATGAAATAAAAGTTACACAGCTACTGCGTAAATACCAGTTCGAATACTGCAAATATAGACCATTTACAATTTGCTGAGTTATTATAATTTGATAAAGACCGGAAATCAATTTTGAAAGTAACTGACGATCTTGAAAAAAGTCAGGTCATAAGGTAAATAAGTATAAAACGAAGGATGTCAGGTTGTAAAAAAAAATACATGAAAGTTACATTGCTCACTTGAAATTGAGTTATCAAGTGCTTAAAGAAATGCAAACTTGGTTCAGTTACGATCGTCAGGGATGTGATAATCGAAATCGAAATGATATAGGTGCAAAATGAGAATTTATTTTAAAATCTTGGGTCAGAAGAGGTATTAAAGTTTTATAAAGAGGTTTCAAAATGGCTAATAAACTTTGCATTTCCAAAATAGCATACTTAGTATCAACGAAAGCGGTACAAAATGGGATGAAATCAATATAAATTAGGATTGTGTGGCGCGTTTTACATGAATAGCCCTATTCCATTGAAATACTTAATGATATTACTGTAAGCGATGTAGTTGATGTTACGTACCTTTTTCTGTCAGACGACTAGATACATCTTCTGATTCAATTACTGCAGCGCATTAATTTACCAAAAGGGTGGTGATTCTCGGAATGCTTTTCTCTAGGACTTACGCCCAGAATTTTTTTACCCAATCAAGGCAATCTTTCGTGTCAACAACGCTTGTACATGATGCAAGCTGTGTATAAAATCCTATTTTACAACGAATCCAAATATATCCTGTATAACCGCATACTCCCTCAGGAACAAATTATGAAAATGAACATTGCCATTTTAATCCCGTTTAAGTTGTAGTTTTCATCGCAAAAGAAGCTGGCGATTCGTTCTTCGGGGTTGCTTGTAACATTTATGGTCATCGCTATTTATTGTACAGTGAAGCAGTAATAAATTTAGTAATTGCCATACACTCACAGACTATGTTTAACCCCGTGATGGCGCTTACCTATAGCGTGTCTATAAGGGAAGTTTTGAAGGAAAGACCCTGCTCTAATGAACGCTGTATTGATAGCAAACAATGGTGTTGGTGAAGGTTGGCTAATGAGTATCCCGAAACAGAAAACTTTTAACTTTTGCTTAAAGCTTCCTCAGGAAACTTTAAACCATCGTTTCATAATAAAGATTAAATTTGCAGGGGTCAGCGCAAGAGTTTGTAATAAGAGAAACAAACTACCCAAAAATTTACGACATTTGAAATTCACGAAGGATGTTATAAGCTTACCTTGTGTTGCCTCCATGGTGAAAAAACACATTTTGGTTACACAATATGTTGACGTTAAAAACTTCTTGACTCCACATGCTCGGACATTGGTCTACTTTAAGAGCACACGAAATAATACTATACTTTGTAAAAAATTAAGAATCCGAATATTTATACCCAAAATGCATTCTATCTTGAATATATATGCATCCTGTTTTAACAGCAAAGCTGCGTCTTGCTTGATAGGCTCAGCAATATAAGCGCCTTTCCCTAGCCCCGACTAAGAGTTCTTTACATATCTACAGTACTTTGAATAAAAGTAAGCTTGTTTACATCTCATATCATTAATGGAATGATCTCGTGCTCATAGAATGGTAAGGCATATCGGCATTAGGTATCCCCGGCCCAGAGATCAAAGTTCGTAACTAATCAGATTCAAAGAATAAAGTGCTCTTACTTAGTCTGACATATCTATAATACTTTGAATAACTATTAATTTTTTCAAAGTTTCGCATACTATTTTTATCATTTGTTGGAAATCTCGCTTTCGCTATAACAGAACGACAAATGAGCGTTAGGCATCCCAACGTTCGTAACCAAGTAATTTCTGTCTCGCTGAAAGTTCCACTTCGATGAGTAGGCCCTAAACAAACAGCTTTTCTTCTCCCAACCATCGTCAACACAGATGTCTACTGTAATGTAAATACCCTCGAGGCCAATCAGTTTTTAAAAAATAAGAAAGTAAAGCGCCCTTCCCGCGTCCAAGTTATGGTATTATATATGTATCGCAGTTTGAATAAATGTCAACGTTTTCAATCTCATACCATTTTTATCTGAATCACGGTCTCGCTTGCGTGGTATCATGAATCATTAGGTATCCTGACGTTCATTGCCAATCAAATTGCGTCTTATGGAATGTTCCATTCTTCTGCGAGTGAATAGACAACCATTGTTCTACCATAACATCGTTCTCGTAAATGTTTCAGTAAAGTTACACTTTGATTGCTTGCGGTAGTACCCGACAAAGTTCAATTTTAAACGAACTTTTTAATGTCGAGTAGTACTTTACCGACTTCTGTGTTTTTAAATAGATTTATTTTCAATGAAATATTATTGTTATTCTTGTTACAGTTACACAAAATAACCGTTATCACGCCGACGTTCGTAGCCCGGCAATGAAATTGTTTCATTTGAAAGTTCTATCCTTCGGGGCGTATAAACAAAGTAACGGATATTCTTCTCCTAATCATCTGCGGCACCAACGTCTACTTTGTAAGTACCCGATAGTCGTCGCTGGTTTCAAATAAGAGAGTAAAACATCCTTACCGCGTCCAACTAATCCTACTTAACATGTGTACTTTGAATAATTGTTAATTTTTTTCAGTCTTCTAGCATTATTTGAAATCTTGTTCTAGAGTGAACGACACACAAATCAGCGTTAGGCATCCCTGACATTCGTAGCCAATCAAATACCGTTTCATTGAAAGTTACAGTTTTCTTCGGTGCTTATACAGAAGGCTATTGTTCTCAAAAATATCGTTCTCACAAATTTCTACATTCTTTTCAGATTGCCGACGACAGTACCAAATCAAGTTTCGATTTAAGCGCCCATTTTAATGTCTGTAGAATCGTACTTTGTCACCTAAGGATTTCAATATTCTTTACGTGAAATCTTGTTCTCGTATGAACGGTACGTCAGAAAAGCGTTAGACACACAGACGTTCATAACCAATCAAATTCCGTCTCGTTCTAAAGTTCCATTATTCGATGCGTAAACAACCATCGTCTGCAAGGTGGTCTAACCAATCGATTTCAGGTAATATAGATAAGTAAGGCGCCTTTTATAAGTAAGGCGTCCGACTAATCGCAGTCAGTAACTATATTTATAACACGCCACATGCTCATTCCCTGTCGCGATTCGCCAGAATACGTCACGTGACGAGAAAATAGATACGTCTAGTCCCCACCGGATCGACAAAAGTGACGTCAGAGGGCATTTTTTGAAAAGCTATTTCCCTAGGGAAATAGTTTTGACCAAATTTTGAAAAGTGCTTGGTCACGTGACCGTAGTGTCGTCTGCATCTTTGCAACAATGGCGGGTGACTAGAACGTGATGTGCGTCCGGGATAGGTGACGACACATTCTCTAAAACAGATTTTCCAACATTTTCCAACATTCCAACAGCGCAGGAACTTGAACAGCTCATCGACGGAAAAGATTAAAGTGCAACCAAGGATGTCGCTAGGTATGTTTAGAATATATTTTGAAAGAAAGTGGTACCACGTACAACTGAAACCGCTGTGGAAACATCGCCCAGTGAACTTGTCACAATTTGTTATTATACTAGCCTTACCTGTGTTGTGTGTGTGCCTATTACTTTACCCTAGCTATCTCAGTATAGTATTTCGAAGAAAAACGTCCATTTCTATTATTTACCCTCCCTAATCCCCTTCATTAATTTGTTCTACCGATCACCAATGTGGACGTGCATCGCCCTGAACAAATAATTCGTTAGCTGCTCATAAGGTAGACGATGTTGTTCTCAAAGCAGTATCCACGTAACCGTGTACAGCCATACATCAACTTAAAACTACTTTTCAGCGGTATTTTCAAAGATATTCTTCATTGTAAATATTGCTCTAATGCTAACGCTACAACAACTTTAAGTCTTATTACAAATCCCCATAACAAACATAAGCATTTCCGATGAAAATGTCTACATCAATTTGAAAATCCCGACGGACATAGTCGATCAATTTCAATTATAACGCCAAATCAGCATCGGACGGAGCGAATTTTACCAAGTACGAAACTGTGATTAACAGATTCCTAATCTAACAAAATGTAATTAGAATTCTTTTTTTGTGCATGAACTGAACGACCAATCAGCGTTAAGCACCCTAACATTCATAGCCAATAAATTCCCATCTCACTGGACAATTCGATTTTCCATTGGGCAAACGAACATTTATTATTTTCCAAAATATCGTTGGTAGTAATATCTTCTTCACTTTAAGTACCATAAGTAAGTCTCATTAGACGTTTACCATTTAGGACATAAGTTTGTGTCCTAAACCCCTGGGTCGCTCACGTTGATTGGTAGGTCGTATGTCCCTTTGTCACATCTGCATTCATTCATTGGCTGCCTATATGTCCTCAAGTCTCATTAGTATTTACTGTTCCGAACCCAGTTCATTCATTGGCCGCCTTATGTTCTTGTCCCTGCCTCACTTTCGAGTGTTACTTGTCTCGTTCTGCCATGTGCTTATTCCTGTAACGCATCTGCGAGCCTAGCCAATCATTACCAGACAGCTGGAGCGTAGGCGCAACGTTTGTGAAGACAAATTTTTCTTTGCACCTGCGCTGCACTTAATCTCATTGTCAGGAAGCTCCGGCATCAAAATTGTCTGCATTCCCCTGACACGTGGACATGTGACACGTAGAAATATTGGTCTTATTAGCTGTAAATATTTCTGTCAGTAAAAATATGCTGCTTCTTACCAAATGAAAAATATACAACTTTGGAGTTACACTCTTCAGCTACTGATTCATTTGTACAACAAAATGCTTGCCAACAGATTGTGTATTAAAACTCCATTAGCTGTCCCATTTAGCTTTTTTCAGTATTGTTCTCCGTTTTGACTCCAGTTTCTGGTGTTAATCCCTGGGCTATGATGAAATAAATACCAAGTGCATACCTTGTCGATGCCGTCTAAATTGATATAATCAGGCATTAATGTTGAATGCTGTATGCAAGTCCGGACTAGAATAATTTATCAACAATAACAATGGTCATTACACATGTACTGGGTGTGTTGACAAGCAGAGTAATGGACGGTTTAAATTAGCACAGCACAGGTATTAGGATGAGAAACTATAGTAGATTTCAAGAACTAAAATACTGAAAAAAAAGTCAAAAGTTACAGCTCATGTCCCTTTAATTCCGAATTGATAATAAAGGACTGCATCATTGATTCCAGATGATCCATGTACATGTATAACGTAGTTAGCATCTTTAATTGGACTATTTCATTAGTTTGTTCGAAACATTCAAGTCTGTTGATGATTATTTTCGCAATCGTCTACAGATCCAATGTTGTTGTACATATATCATCGAAATGAGCAAGGTAAGTCAGACTCTGCTTGTGATCCGTTCGATGCGAAACAAAGATTACAAGACATTAGCTGTGGAGGGCAATTCATGTGCCTATTGTGCACCTGTTTGAAGTTACTTTGACAAAACTCCGGGCAATCAGAAACAACCCTGCTAGATGCCGCGCGTTTCCCGTATAAACTTGAGTCTTTGAAAGAGAACACGATACCTTCAACGGAGGAATTTTTATTAATTTCTGGCGAATGTTGCTGCCCCTGTTACATTATTGTTGATACTTCTGTCTTTTAACCACGTTGGTTTATGCCTTTTATAGTTGAAGTATGCACATTCCTAGCCCAACGATATATCAGATTGTATCGTGTCTTGCGTTGACTTCTGACGAAAATATACAAGCGAAGGTCTTTGAAATAAATCAAGACATATTTTCCGTGTATTTTGTACTATTAAAGTAAGCAACTACGCCGACATTGTGTGTGTGAGTGTGTGTGTGTGTGCGTGTGTGTGTGTGTGTTGATATGTACTTTTTCTGCACAGTTTTATTTTTTTCACATTTCATTGGTATCTTTCCTCATGTTGCTGCGATATAGCTACCTGTTTGCCTTTTCACCAGTTATCTCCGTCTCGTTTCAGCTTCAGTGTCATAGCCATTTTGTATCTGTTGGTCCATAGCTGTGGTGTTTTCAGACGGGATTCCTGCCTTTTACGGGTTGGTTTTGACTTTTACGATTTTAACCCCGCCACACCGTCTTGCCTTTTACGAGCTGGTTTTGACTTTTACGATTTTAACCCTGCTACTGTGTCGCAGGGTTAAAATCGTAAAAGTCAAAACCAGCCCATAAAAGGCAGGAATCCCGTCTGAAAACACCGCCGCTATAGACCCACAGCTAAGCCATTTTGCAGTTTTTTGCTGTTTTTATAGTGTCCAACTTTGCTTAGTTTTTTTCAGCAATTGATCATCATATGTTATTACGTATTTGTCTGATATCATTTTTGCTTTCCGTCTCAAAAATTGAAATGATTTGATATGTACGTTTCTGTACAGTTTTATTTGAATAATAAAAGTTCATTTGAAATGTTTCTTCTCCTTGTCCCCCTCGGGCCGATGGCTATCAGAATGCTCTTGCCGTCGTATGCAACCCCCCTACTTTTGTAATCGACGAACCATTTAGAGTTGCAGGACACGTCGCGGCGTCGTACTATTGAAAACGGCCTCTAGTGCGTGTCTTCACATGCTTCAGTGACCTGTTGACGCGTCGGGGACGGTAAACTCTTCGTGACACAGGGTATATGACCGGGTACTGGGGTACTGGGTGCGTCAGTGCGCACTCAGGTATACCGAGGTACTGTACACGGTACACGTAGGCCTGTATCATAACGAGGTTGTAAGGTGGTATACATGTATTGAGAAACATGGCGGTCCCGAAGGAAGAAGTAACTAAACGTTTCAAGGATATAGCTCAGAAGGCGATTTTACTGGGATTGACATCCCACGAAATTGCAACTTTAAACCATCTCAAGGAATTGAAAATTAGTGGCAACAACAAGAAGTCAGCTGGGTGTCAGACAATTTTGTTACTGTCCATTGTCACGGTTGCACTTGTTACTGTGTCAGCGTTGACTTTGGCTGTCGTCTTGAAACAGGAAATTGTTGACTACGAAAAGCTGGTCCAAATCTGGTTTGAACAGCGAGAGCTTGACATCGAAGAAGAACGCTGCATCGTTGAAAATCCTCACTATATCCAGGACATATTTCGCCCTCCAGTTGACTGCGGTATCTGCAGAAACGTCACAACAATCGTGAAAGTGTCTGATCTTGCGCCCACGGAATTCACAGAGCGTTACGCGTATTCATCAGTGCCAGTTGTTATCACGGATGGGGCACAAGGCTGGACTGCACCCAAAGTTTTTAGTTTTGATTTCTTTAAATTGATTTATTCACCGGACAGCGAAAGAGTGGAAAAAGATTGCCAATTTTTTCCGTACCAGACCAATTTTGAAACTTTGGGAGAAGTTTTCAATATGAGTGAAGAGAGGGCGAGTCTGTCGGAAGAAGCAGATCCATGGTATATTGGATGGTAAGTAGAGGAATCATGAAAAGACAAGCGTTGTACGTCTAGGGTCTGGTCATGGGACCCGGGTAGCTGTGGAAAAGTCCATAAAGGTGCGGGATTGCTGGATAGCCAAAATAGCCAGCTTTGACATATTTAGCAGCTATTCAGCTAAGAGGGTTTACAGCAATGACTCAAGGGATAATTAGCGGCTATGGCGGCAACTTAATAGCTCCTTCGGGGTTGTTGAGCAGCTATTCAGCTATTCTGCTATGATACCGAAATCCTTGGCTATTCAGCTATTCAAGTTAATAGCCGTTTTTAGCCGCTATTAGCCAATGTTAGCTGGCCATTAGCTGGCTATCAGCTATTTTCTTATGAATCATATTTATATTTCAGTCGTGGGAAGTCTTCTACAAACAATTTTTGTGTTCAGCTGCAAACTGACATGCATATTTAATAAGTTTTTGAACGAAAGAAAATGCAAAACCCGTCACAGGTATTTGATTAGCCTCTGCGTGAATGTCGGTACAATTAATCACATGAAACTTTTCCAGACACAAGCAATCACACATGAAACCTTTTCAAACAGAGACTAACTGACTATAATGGCATAACTACTCTACCACTCAACCAGCCATGTGACTTAATATATTTTCTTGGTTCTACAAATCGCAAGATTCCCCGATCATTTCGTTTTACAACAAAATTTTTCATGCCTGTTAATGAAATCCTCAATACGCACAATTTGTGATTTCTTTAGCTGTCAATGCAGAAAAAATGCCATGTGCTGTGGTTAGTAGAAACTTACACTTGCATGAAAGAAAATCTCTTCCATAAAGAACTCAATACTGAGTCCTTGGTTCTACAATATTTATTCAGTATATTTAGGAGATGTCTAATTCTTGTACACCTAAGTGAAAGCCACGCTCGTAACTTCCTTTGTAATAAGTAGTTGTCAGGCTTTTTCAGACATGTCCACTGCTTAGCTGGTAGCCAGCTAATAGCTGGCTAATAACAGCTAATAGCGGCTAAAAACGGCTAATAGCTTGAATAGCTCAATAGCCAGCCCATTCCGACCTTGGGAGTTGTTAGCTGGTAGCCAGCTAATAGCCAGCTAAAAGTGGCTATTAGGGATAAAAGCAGCTAATAGCTTGAATAGCTCAATGGCCAGCCCATTCCCACTGCAGCAGTTTTTAACTGGTAGCCAGCTAATAGCTGGCTAATAACAGCTAATAGCGGCTAAAAACGGCTTGATAGCTCAATAGCCAGTCTATTTAGGCATCAGGAATTTGTAGCCGGAAGCCCAGCTAAAAGTAAGCTAAGAGTGGCTATTAGCGGCTAAAATCGGCTAATAGCTTGAATAGCTCTATAACCAGCCCTACAATAATCATTTGTTTTTTGGTGAATAGCTACCTACTACGTTTATTAGCAGCTAAAAGTGTCCTGTGGAAATTAATAATAGCTTAAATAGCCACAAACAGCTAAATATAAGCTATTCTTATGGCTTACGTAGCTATTAGCTACCTAGCTATTTAGCGGGCTATTCAGCTATGCAGCAATCCCGCACCCCACTCGAAAAGTCGCTATCATTGGCGGAGTAGCATGCGTCTATGCGGGTCATCAAAAGGTCAACCCTGCCATGGATGCCGCATATTAAGGTAGCGACTCATGTTCAATGACACTTATATTCAATCCTCATTTTCACATAGAAGAAGAGGTCACACAACCGACATGTGGTACCTTTTTTATCTGCTCGGTCATCGAAGAGTTCAGAAAATTTATTAGTTTTCAAAAACAGTGCGCATACGGTTGTTTTACTCAAAAACACGTGTTTTTTAGTTTTTTTACTCAAACAAGTGTAAGTACAAATCTCCAATTGGCCTTGATGATCTGTTTACGGCAATCGGCGGCTGGGTATACTGGGCAAAAACCGTGTCCCGGAATTTTGAAATTCGCTTTTGTTTTCGCAAAATGAGCCTTCAAAGTGTCAACTTGACGATTTTTGCATAAATTATGGGCCTTTGTTCTTGTTTGTCAGGATATCTTAACTTCCAGGGCTTTTATTGGAAATCCATTAAGGTGCGGAATTGTGTTTTTATTGTTTTTAGAAAGTATAGCTAAAAGTTTAGAAAGCTGAATTAGAATTGTCTAAATCTAAATCTAAACTTAGAAAGTTTAGCCAGATACGATAATTAACGAAAAGCAGCGTGTCAATTTTTGGAGGGACCATGTTTCATTGCTGTTGGACTGAGCACGTCTCCGTTAACAACTGCGTCCTCGGTCAAATCTGACTCTTCACTATGCTATTGATCGTTGCTGCAGAGTAGTATGAGCCAAAGTCGGACTGTTTTACATTTAAATCATCTTTGCGCACGTTGCCGTCTTTTTCAGGTTCGCTTTTGTGGACCTCGCTTGCTTTTTCAGCTTTTTCGACGGTACTGAGCACGAGCGCCAGCTTTGGTCTGCTGGACGTGTTTGCCGTACCGATACCAGTGGATTTCAGAACGCTGAGCATGGCCTTGAAGATAACACATGCGCACTATACCGCCAGGCCTATACATAATCTCTTGCGTGTTTATCTAAGATATCGTGGTCGGTCATCCTCGACCTTTAAGACAAAAGGGAAATAATGGCACGCGGTGTAGCTAATGTTTGCCATCTTAGTAATATTTCAGGAATTTCTCGGTACGATTTGACCCAACACTTTTCGCCAAAAGAAAGGCCATGTGTCAGGGGTTCGAAATTTGAAATAAAAAAAATTGCTAAAATTCACCTTTGAACCTTAGTCGCATCGTTAAAACGCACGCTACTCCGCCACAGATAGCTGCATTTCCACAGTTAGGGGCCCGGGTGCAGCATGGTAACGCAAACCTTTAGATTTTGCGACGTTGAATATGCATTGCGTACCCTAACAAACACAACGCGACAATGCGCGAGACTTGTTGAAGTACATGTAGATTTATGTCAACTTGTTGAAGTAGATTTTTGGTGCAGCAGATAAATTTTTTAGAGGTTTACGGCAAGCTAGGGTATTTGGTTATGGATATAAGACCTCTGGGGTTAAAATTAGCATATTTGGGTGAAATTATCACATGATTATTTCCTGCCAAATATGCTAATTAGCATGTTTGGGTAAAATAATCATCTCACTTCACTCTGTGATTATTTCCTGCCAAATATGCTAATATGCTAATATTCACCCCGAGGTCTTATATAAGCAACCAAATACCAGAGCGCACCTATTAAAGGGACATTATTTGTATCTTTTGATTTTTTTTTTCATTTTTTCGATGACTGAAATCCCAAGTCAAATCAATTGGAGACACAGGCGTGATGTTTTCTGGGTAGTTTCTATAGGTGTAGTTTATGCTACGTTCCGACGTTCTCTTCCATAGCCTTGGTGATTAGGCTACGGAAGAGAACGTCGGAACGTAGCATAAACTACTTCACAGAAACTACCCAGAAAACATCACGCCTGTGATTGGAGACCTAAATTGTGACTATGGACGGCTTCAAGGATATGTAAAACCACCTTCTTGCTCTTTACGGCGAGGTTCAATGTTGGTAAGGG
>LD348634.1:26281-52113 GCA_001465055.1 Ptychodera flava | reverse complement strand
CCCCCCATGGAGGTAGCTACCTCCATGATCCCCCGCACATGACCAATATTACTACGCATATGTCAACCATCAAAGTACAGCTAGAACGTTGAGCGGCCGTCACCTACACACTAACTTCAGTACAATGCATATCGAGGAGCACACGGGCATAAACAAATGCACGTCTCACAAACTACTGTCAAATAGTGAAATAAACAGGGCATTTGCTGGTAAGTTTGATTTTAGTAACGATGACACGGTCTGTGAATGGTAAAACTAAAACGATGTCAGATTGCTGTGGTGATAGTGAAGCAGGTACAGAGTAATGCATTTTCTGTGCATTTGATCGTTAGCAAATCTTCGTCAACTTTTAAGATTTTTAGGGCATTTTCTTGCCATTACATTGGTTCGTTTTACAAACACTACACATAAGGAACCGGGGGCAGTGGGGGGGGCGGCCGCCCCCCAATGCTGAAGTTGGGGGGGGCAAAGGTATACTTCTTGCCCCCCCCCAACTTTTACAAATACACATTGACCACGGGTAGCTGTCCCAACTATTGCTTAGTGCTATGTAGGGAGTTAAACAAACAACTTGAGTTAAGGCGCCGTAAAATAAATTCTTTGTTTGCAGTCCGCGTGCGGGTAGGTTTTGGGACGAAATCTGAAAAACAAACACAGATCGTATGATCGAAAATACGGCGGAATGTGCCCTTCCTTTGTTCGCGATGTCGCAGTAATTTACTTTAAAGTCGCAAAAACGCAAATGCCGTCGTACGATCGTTTCCATACAAATCAGATTACCTATCTTAAAGGGGTACATCAACCGCTGTACGTAAAGTGCACATGTGCACCTCCTGTTGTAGCGGACTACATTGTACCGTAGGCCTAAGTGAAGATCAATCGACCGTTTCACAAGTTGATTTCTCCCTCAAAGTTTTCAAATCGGCGGAAGTGCGTAAAATCTTTTTGGTCTCCATACAAGACGGATCGAAAACAATTCTTGACTGGTTTAGCTTCGAATAAGGAACGGAATTGAATTTCCATCAGCTTTTCAACGATCCGCGATTGATCACGATGTTGGATCTGCACCGTGGCAAGCAGGTACCGCCGGTGAAATGTTCGTTGTTGAATGCTCCAAATAGTTCGTAGGCGGAGGAAGTTGCCCTTACTTTGAACATTTTTTCTGCTAAAAAACGATTTGGACATTTTATAAGTCCGGATTAGAATTCAGTTTTCAAAATAGCAATGGCCATTCGGCATTGCTGTCTTGACAAGCAGAATATTTAGCATTTTAGTAAATTTGCAAAAATTATTAGTCCGCATTTTCGGCAAGAACGATGATATCAAAACCTGCTATAGTTATAATGAATACAAAAACTCACACTAATTCCTATGAATTTATGGCTCAGACTACAACTGAGCTGCAACAACGACCGCGCATGAAAAAATTTGTCCGAATTTCAGGCAGCGGTGTCTGAAGTCGTGCGTGCAGCTATATTTAGTAACAAACCTGACATCGCAATCAGCGCTATTGGAATTCGGCTAAAAAAATAGTTGATACACAAAATTCAGAATAAATAGCCTTTAAAGTTACAGCTAATGGAGCATTTAACTCAACAGAAACAGTGATCAGGACTAGTATTTATTTGACACTTCAAAAAGGAGGATTTGTACTCGAGGCTGTTATGATTTGTTCAGCTACCCACTCTTCTTACTGTAAAAATTGTAATTTTATGGAAGGGATAGTAGTGTCACCTTTTACCAAGATGTTTAGCATTTGTTTTCTGAGTGACAACTACATACTTTGTTATACTCAGTAACTTTTGAAGTTTTATATTTGGAATCTCAGGTTTTGCAAGAACACCTTTTTGTTCTAAGCTTACCCCAACATGTTGAAATACATAGTGTACAGTTGTCAAAACAACTGTTAAATACTCGTTTTTCTCCTATTATCTCATTACCTCATCTTGGCCTGCTTTTACTCATGGACTCGTCTTAGCTTGCTGAGAGGTGCTGGTAATCTTCGATTGACTACACGAGATGTTCAGAGTTCGTTGGTACTACATAGACTTTATTTCTCGGTAGACAAGCTTGACAGCTGCCATCGCCCAAGATACGCTCTCTCTTGTCCTTTGTATTCCCTTTCCCGTATTATTTTAGAATGGGATTTTAAACGTTATGTTTAAGGCTTGGTTTGGATCATATGATAGATATGAATTAAAGATGGAAATATACGTCCAATCGTAAACATCAATACAGATCTCGATCTTAAATGTACATGTCATAATTAATATACAAATGTCACTTAGACACGTTGCAAAATTGAAGCCATTGCGTAAACGGTGAAGTTCTTATGTTCCTTCATTAGGTGTTGATTCAAATATATTTTGTTTTCTTCAAAACTTCGTAAACATCGTCGTAATACGTCATTTGCAACTTTTACATTTGTCGCAAATATGCTTTTTATTCGTAATTGAGATCTTGTTATTTTAATAGTTTTACTCTTGCCTATGAGACATTGCCGTATGTGAAAGTAGTGGTGCTTTCATTACATTTTTTACTATTTAGATTGATTTTGGCCTGATTTAATTATTTTAATTTATTCGTGTATGATTTAATATTCATATATGCAAATTTTAGATCGTAATTCATCCATCATATAGGTTACCTTTGCCCCCCCCCCCCCCCCCCCCCACCGTGAAGTGCTTATTACGCCCCTGCTACATGATCACTTGTTGAACTTGGAAACATCGCACTCGAACTGAACAGTGCACGGTGTAGCATCTTTGACATTGTGACACCGCGCCGGGCGGGTACTGTACTGTCGATTGATACTGCTCGCTATTGGAGTCACCTCTCGACACACAAGATCTGTTCGAATGTTGTTATTCTCTGTGCATCGTATAATTATTTGTATCAGTTGAATCGCATTTCGAACCAAAAGTGAGTACATCGCAATGACAGTTGCCTAGACCCTATACGTCGCTTACGGCCTCTGTGCGTCCGACCTACTCCCAAAAGTTGGCTTTGTGTAAGTTTAGAAGGGCAGCTGAGCACATCGTGTACAGGTCTGTGTGTTCCCGGCGTTATACGGCCTCCACGCCGTATACGCCGGGAAGACACAGACCTGTACGCAGAGCTAATGGTGTACCCAGGCGAGGCGTGTGTGCTCAAAAACGAAACTCAATGAGAGTTTCACCCAACAATGTACATGATGTACGTGTCAGTCGCCAAAGTATATTGCTTCAATCATAGACTGTAGAGGCCCCTCTACTGTCTATGCTTCAATTTCGCGATCACCTCGACAATAACATGACTGTTTACTAAGGTTTATCCCTTCATTTTACTCTGTTTTGACATTTCTATACCCACAGGCTTTGGGCAAGTCTACATATGGAGGTACAAACGAAACGAAAAAATTCCGCAATTATATAGGCCTTGTCATCGGCTTCTTGCAGCTTGTAGTCATTTGAAATGCCCATTACAAAAATGTGCTCTGTAGCAGCAAAGAATGGTGTATCTAAGAGCAGGATTGGCCGTCAAGATCTCCATGAAAAACTGACCGTCACAATGTAACTGAGCAAACGGCATCGGTAATAGAAAATCCCGGAACTGCTACACTGCGCTCTCGACTTTCACTTCGTGTGGTTTATTTTTTTTACACTCAGATCCTTACAGCAGCCTTATAGCAGTTAGCAGTGTGGTTTGATCGCAGGTCAACGCTTACCAACTCTGGGGTTAAAAGTATCCCACCATTAACCCCTGACCCAAGGTTTTTCTATACAGTGTACGCAAATGGGATGGAAGTTGTCTATGGTCGACCGTTCTTAAGACATCTTTCAATAACTCGAACAACATTATCAACTGCTCGTTTGCATCAATGTAAGGTCAAAAGATACAAATAATGTGGGGAGGGACTGTGTTTCAATCGACCGATTGAGATGCCTTTGGTAAAGACATTTACAAGAAGAAGAGAATTTTGATGGCCTCACTCCACCTGATATCTATATCCATTCCATAAAGATCAACGAGTCGCCGTCGAAGAAAACGAGCAAGTTTATGTTTCCCTTTCCTGTGTCAGATCGTGAATCCCGCACTGCACTCTTTTACGGTCGATATTGACAAACACACAAACAAAACACTATCGTACTCATTAAAATAAACTTCCCTGCATAGTCATAGTCATCACTTGCCTGAAAGTGATGTGGAACTATTTTCAACATGACAACTTTGGAATTTTAAAAAATTATCACATCATTTGTTTGATGTATAAGAAATAAGGCTTTTAGAAAACTATACATCAAAATCAATAAATTGCATATTATGTGATTTAAATGGGCTGATTGCTGATGAAAATCATTCTATTCCTTATATGACATCCCAAACAAGGGACTATGGAGGCAGGACATCATTTGCCTCCTGACGTTGGGTAAATGGTCACCTGTCCATGGGCACATAGTCCATTATTTTGGCTGTAATATATTTTGTATTATATCTCGCAATTACAGGAGCAACTGTGATCCATCAGCGGCAAATGCACTCAGAGAACATTACCGTAGACCTTACTTCATCCCACAAGAATCTGAATCAAGTAAAACTGACTGGATATTTATGGGCAGTCCAGGCTATGGGGCACATATGCATGTAAGTCCAGTCTTACAGTGATTCGCTTTGACGCATTGGCATTTCTTTCTGTTCTATGAGGAAATATGCATCCTGTCCTATCCTATCCTAATTATCAGCTGAGCAGTAATTCCAATCTACCAAAGTTGAAACATTGTCTTGCAGGTTGTAGATCTGGTCAGAACAACTACACCTGAAAGCAAGTGATAATTTGACTATGTCTGACCTCCTGCTAGTCAATATTACAACTTTTGCCTAGTTGATTCCTCTGTATTACCGCCTATCTGACAGCTAAGCCTGACAATGTTGATAACACTTCAATTTAGACAATATGTGTAGTTGTAATTCAATGGATCAACAAAAACCACTGTATCTGAATCTCATGACGTTAATCGTATCACAATGGATAGATAAAAGAATCAGAATAAATGGATGCAGTCTTTTGTTATGTGAAACCACTCACTTCCTTTATCACTTTCCATTTGCCAGATGTGGCATGCGATGCTAGTTAGATCATTCAATATTTAATTATGTCTTTGCCCTATATGTATGTACAGCCATCCACTTGAAAACTTTAGAAAAAGTGTGAACGCATCCTCAGAATGCAATGTACCAGTATAGGTGTGTAACCTCCACAAATGTAATAATCTCCACAAATGTAATATCAACCACAATTGTAATAAAATGCACCCATAAATGTAATATCGCCCATAAATGTAACAAAAATCAACCATAAATGTAATAAAAACACCAACCACAAATGTAATAAATGGTAACCATAAATGTAATAACCAAATCACCCATAAATGTAATACTTGTCAACCATATATGTAATAAATCTATTTTGTTGTCGCAATTGAGGAATTAGCCCTTAAATATTTATCTATGTAATAAGGAAAGCAACTCCACACATTATTCATTTCTTAATTGTTTGCGTTTAGTGTGTTTTGCATATTTGAAAGTGTGTTTTACGTTTCCCTGTTTTGTGTTCAGAACTGATTGGCCATGGCTAGACACAGCTGTAATCTGAACGTCAGTGCAGTCTCTACTCCAGAGTGGGGAAGACTGTATAACACTACGATCCTTTAACGCCTTTTTTTCGAAAATTGCCATACTTTCTTAATCAATCGCCTCAAATTCATCTTCGGTGGATAAATTGTGTGGAATAATCGATAGATTTTCTGTATTCCTATGTTGTCCCACTTGAAGTTTGTTCCTTCACTAGGGATGCCAGGATGTCTAATTTTGTTCTACTGTGTTCAAGGTAGTGTTCGTATTGTTTTTTTACTAGATTTAAATATATGTTCTCCTCAACATGTTTTGTGTCGTAAGTTTCTGTTATAAGGTTTTATATTTCTCTGTTATTTGTTCTGAGTCATCTGTCATAAACTTTGTGTGGTATCACTGGTTGATGAGTTATTTTGACGCTTCTTTTTTATGTAATTGTCAGTGTCTAGAGCTGCTTTTCCACTTCCATTATCTAACGGTTTGATCAGTACCTCGCCATTTTCTATTCTGTGTTTCGAAAAGGAAACCTAGTTTCAGGAAAGTATGCAATAACATTACACTAGTCTTATTAAAGTTATTATTTACTCAGGGCATTGATAAACAAATGATCACATATGCAAGTTCAAGTTTATTACATTTATGGTTGAGTTTTATTACATTTATGGTTAATTTGTTTATTACATTTGTGGTTGCGGGTTGTTACATTAATGGTTGACTATTTTATTACATTTGTGGTTGATTTTATTACAATTGTGGTTGATATTACATTTGTGGAGATTATTACATTTGTGGAGGTTACATAGGTGCATCATAGGAGTATATCAAATGAACATACATGTCCCAAAAGTTTGCCAACATTTTCTGAAAAAAAATTATGACATCTAAAAATTAAAAGTGCAAGAGTTATTGCTCACGTGCCTTTGGTAAACAAGTATGAAGGTCAGCTAATGTAAACTCTTTATTTCTGTATAAATCTTCAATTTACAACTTTCGCTGAAATTTTTGGATATTTTTTTCATATATATGATAAAAGCATCTTAGAAGAAACTACTCATGTGATATGATATGCAGGTCTACTTGAATGTTTTCATTGCAACATATGTACAAATTACTAGTGATATTATTGCTTTGAAGATAAGTTAAATGCGAAGATCACTTTGCAATCGATAGTCCTATTGTTTTGATATCTGTTTGCAGATAAATTGTTGAATGGTCTTGGAATTAACATCTAATCAAATTATAGGATTTGTGTAAAATTCTATATTTTAATGGTATTTTTACCATTTTTGTGAAAAACTCAAATTGTGTGTCGCTAACTTGTTTAAAATTCTGATGCACTGTTCTATGTATAGTTAGTTCCTGCCTGGGAAGTCAGAGGTGAATCATGGCTTATTCTTCATGTGTGTGCCTGTCTGGCTTAATCCATCCTCAGCCACCGTGTGGATATACTTGATGCATTTCATTCAAACTTGGTACAAGGACAATGTGCGATAACATATGCATGTCCACTTTCCATTTGCCAGATGTGGCATGCGATGCTAGTTAGATCATTCAATATCTAATTATGTCTTTGCCCCATATGTATGTACAGCCATCCACTTGAAAACAATAGAAAAAGTGTGAACGCAACCTCAGAATGCAATGTACCAGTATAGGTGCATCATAGGAGTATATCAAATGAACATACATGTCCCAAAAGTTTGCCAATATTTTGTGAAAAAAATTATGACATCTAAAAATTAAAAGTGCAAGAGTTATTGCTCACGTGCTTTTGGTAAACAAGTATGAAGGTCAGCTAATGTAAACTCTTTATTTCTGTACGAATCTTCAATTTACAACTTTCGCTGAAATTTTTGGATATTTTTTTTCATATATATGATAAAAGCATCTTAGAAGAAACTACTCGTGTGATATGATATGCAGGTCTACTTGAATGTTTTCATTGCAACATATGTACAAATTACTAGTGATATTATTGCTTTGAAGATAAGTTAAATGCGAAGATCACTTTGCAGTCGATAGTCCTATTGTTTTGATATCTGTTTGCAGATAAATGGTAGAATGGTCTTGGAATTAACATCTAATCAAATTATAGGATATGTGTAAAATTCTATATTTTAATGGTGTTTTTACCATTTTTGTGAAAAACTCAAATTGTGTGTCGCTAACTTGTTTAAAATTTTGATGTACTGTTCTATGTATAGTTAGTTCCTGCCTGGGAAGTCAGAGGTGAATCATGGCCTCGTCTTCATGTGTGTGCCTGTCTGGCTTTATATCCATCCTCAGCCACCGTGTGGATATACTTGATGCATTTCATTCAAACTTGGTACAAGGACAATGTGCGATGACATATGCATGTCCATTTTTTTTTTGATATGATCTAATGTTGCCACCAGAGGGCCATTTTGATACCATCGTTTTTATGTTCAAAGCCACTATGCTGACATTACTAGAACTGATGTTATTCAAAGTTGGTATAGAAAAAGTGTATTATGATATAGTACATTGCATGTCAATTAGCTTCACAATATGATCATTGTGGGCACTGGACGGGTGTTTCTCGTGACTTTGTCATGTTGAGAACCACTTTTGCTCAGATGTATCTGAACTTTAATTCCATTCAAATTTGGAACAAGGATATTGTACTCTACCCGGGTATATGCACATGAACTTGAGTCATGTTACGATCCAATATTAGGTCTTTGCTCGATGAATGTATGTATCTATGTATGTATATAGGTATTTAAGTGTATATCTCACCTATTTTTGTATGTCTGAACTTAGTCGATTTGCACTAAAACAATATTTATTATTTTGAAAAATCCATAATGTTGTATAGTGGCAACTGCTTCTATAGTAGTGTATTTCACTGTTAAAGTTGTGAAAAATTCACCCTGTCAAAAAACGTCTGAGTTCATATTCGCCGCATATTGGTCACGTGACATGATGTCAGATGTGGCTAACATGTGATCACGAGAGCAATCCCCTGAGAGTAATAGTTAACACATTGGGTACCAACTTTGAGAAGATCTCTGATAGTTCACTATGATGAATAGATGCACGGTTTTGGACTGCCAAAACACAAACCTGGATGGTTTTAGTCTATGTCTACCGTCAATATTTCCATGAGAGCATGGCAGAGTTGTGTGTGCTAGCAGCCGACCCAGTCAACCCCTGTGTAAGCTTACTGTACAGGAATAGTATTCCTGGACATGGAGCCGACCCACCCAGGATATTCTTTGAATGAGACTCAACTTCCACTGCCTTTCATAATTAGTAGCTCCCTAAACTGTACAACTTGATAAACTGCATTATAACTCGCCACATGCTCATTCCGTGTCGCAACTCGCCAGAATACGTCTCGTGACGAGAAAATAGATACGTCTAGTCCCCACCGGATCGACAAAAGTGACGTCAGGTATTTTTTGAAAAGCTATTTCCCTAGGGAAATAGTTCTGACCAAATTTGGAAAAGTGCTCGGTCACTTGATCGTAGTGTCGTCTGCAGCTTTGCAACAATAATGGCGGGTGACTAGAAAGTGATGGCGTCCGGGATAAGTGACGACACATTCTTTAAAACAGATTTTCCGACATTTTCCAACATTCCAACAGCGTCTGAACTTGAACAGCTCATCGACGGAAAAGATTAAAGTGCAACTAAAGATGTCACTAGGTATACTTAGAATATTTTTGAAAGAAAATGGTACCACGTACAACTGAAACCATGTGGAAACATCGCCCAGTAATGTCACAATGGATTGTTTCAGTGCAAAATATCAAAATACATTAAAACTATATAACAATACAACATGAGCATGTGGCGTGTTATAAAATGCCTATAGCCTGGTCATTTTCGGGCTATAGCGCTCGTCTATTATCCCTCGTGGCCGTGTGTTACCAGAAACACATCGCTAGACCCCTCGGCCTAAGGCCTTGGGGAATAGCGATGTGTTTCTGGTAACACACGGCCCCTCGGGGTAATAGACGGGCACTATAGCCCTCATACCAGGCAATAGGTGTTTACTTATTAATAATAACACATGAGAGCGAGGGCAATATCACGATTTATTGCCTGCCCAAGGGATGGTGGTCATGATCGAAATACTGATGATGCCCGAGCCTTAGGCGAGGGCATCATCAGTATTTCGATCATGACCACCAGCCATAAGTTGCCAACTGCAAAGTACAACAAGCAAACGACAATTTGTTTTGCGCAGAAAGGGTGCGCAGTCAGTAAAATGACGTCATCCATGTAATATCAAATGCAGAGGGCATCATCAAGTTCGCAGAGGGCATCATCACATTCGCAGAGGGCATCATCACGTTCTTTTACATGTCATGTGAGTTGTGTTTAACCAATGGCAGTGCACACTGAGTGAGTGAGGTGTAATAAAATGTTTTAACGCCTAGTACAGCTGTCCTCTTCCATTAGCAATATCAACAATGGGATTAGCCAATTTATCGGCGATAAATCAAAGCATGGGTTGGCGGCCATATTGGCTCCAAATATTTCCATATGTCTGTGCCTGACTAGACTAGCCCCTAGTTTGTGGGTATATAAATATCATACAGAATAAACTGAAGGAATTTGAATAAAATCAATCCACTCTCATGTTTGTGGTGAGGTGACATTGAAGCAATGTACTCTGGTAAGCTCATGTTTCGATGGGCGGGCAGGGGGGTGGGATGTGGCAACACGATGGCCAAGGCTAGCTGTAACTGGTGCCGCTCCCCCGAGACAAAAAAGCCAAGCGACCGGGGTCAGCTTGGCATCTCAGGTGTTTATTATGTACTCCAGGAAAGCACAGGATCAATTCTGCTGGCAGTAAGGCCTGATAAAACTAATATTCTGCTATAATAACTTTTTTAAAGAACAGGGCAGTTAGATTGAAAATTTTCTAGATTCCCTGTGAAGCTGCGGATTGTTTGCATTGACATATTTGATATATAGCGGCCGGTTGGTCTGGAGACATTTCACGCTGAGTGAACTGGGACACAAAATCTACGCTCACAATATTTCCGATGGAATCATTTTCAACAGTTACACCAGACTCTCCATCACTGGCTACCTTCTAAATCAATCATACCAAGCAACATTCCATTGTAGGAGTGATTGTCACTTTCCAAATTATAGACATAACTTGAGATAGATGTCATTCTGCAATTGTGTGTATAGCTACTCCGTTCTACACTCACAAACGCCACTTATGATGTCACAGAATTGGACGAGTTCCTCACAGAGGGTTTTTCGTCAAGCCATAAACATTTTTCATTCTCACAATTATTTATCAACGGGAAAAAGGAAAAAAACACCACCATTTAGCTTCGAAATAGTATTATTATTTATTAACAAAAAATTAAAACATATTTACCAGGTGAGATATACCCTTTAAGGAGGGTAATGTAGATAGAAAGGTAGGGATCTGAAGTACTCACTAACTTGATAATTGGTGTGAAGATGCGTCATGGGTACAGAGCCAGACGCTTTATGTAAATTTATAGCAACTCAAACCCTGTAAGGTTCACAAGTCTGTGACCTATTTTGTTTACCCAAAGATCTACACAACAGTCTGGCACAATATATTGCTTCAATTTCATGAGTCTTTCTACCAGGCTCCATAGACAAACCATAGAAATATATACCACTTGGGAGAAAGAGGATTAGTTTAGCTTGTTTTGGTGTTTATTTGCCCACAGATTAGGGTAAGTCTCAGATCCCCCTACTTAATCAATACCAAGGGGTAATTCGAGAGCAGCACAACATGAAGCGTGAAAGTAAAGAACCAAAACTGCACAAGTACTGTATACTCTGCTCATTCATAAATTGTGCATAATAGCTTTATCATTACTATGATCTACTTGTAATTGCAAGCCTAGCGGTAGTCTAGCAGTCTTAACAAATGTACAAATATGCTGCACATGTGTCTTGGTCATATACAAGAAAACTAAGGGATTGTAACTGGTTTATCCAGACTAAAGACAATAGACTGAAGTTGATCCATTTACATTCTGTCCACCCTCCTTGCTATTACCGTCATAGCGATTAGACAAGAGAAACGTTCAGTTCATAAAGAACACAAACAGGTGCATCTTCAGTATCTGCAGTATCAAACTATACAAAATGTTAAAGTGTATAAGAGAGTCATTGCAATAGAGCCTTAGTGTAAAGTGAACGGTAAATGGCCTCTCTGTGAATTTAATTTAAGTCTTGCCCTTTAATCTTTCCAAACAAACCTGCTACCAAGGCACTCAACTGCTCAGATTTTACCCCAGACGAAATTTGAAAACAAAACATTATGGCTGTGAAAGTTTGTTCAATGTTCAAAACATGTTTTATTAACTTGAAATATTGTCTCCATAAATCAATATGCTTAAAACTCAGAGGGATTTTTGTTGATATGATGTTGTTTTATCAACGACAACTGATGCTGGAAAAATATCAAATGTGATCATGCCAACTGGTATCAATAAAACTTCTTATGTGAAACCGAAAATGCAAAGTAATATCTGCATGGTTTGCATCACTTTTGTGACAAAAGCTGAAAACAGACAAAGCTTTATTAAGATTGTGAAAGAGACATATCCCTGCAACGAAGTGAATTTGTTAACAGCAGAAGTCTCTGAGATGATCAATTCCTTCACACTCATCTGAGTTGCTGATCATGCAGCAATTGAGAGATCAATTTAATGTACTGGTAAATATCAATTTATATTCTGACTTGTTGCTATTTTTGATATGAAAGGGATTCAACGAAGCTGCTGTTACTTTGCCTTTGACCCCTTTTCTAAGGATTATCAAATTTCTTTTCATTAGGGTACATGCCAGTTCTAGCACTCAAATTTCAATGATGGCGTTCTGGCAGATGCCAATCCTGCATTCTTGCATGTTTTAGGGGGTTGCGAAATGAGTAACTTCAAAATTATTGTTTGTAATGAAAGAAGCAGCAAGGTAAGCCAGTTCATATTTTACAAGCGATCGACATTTTACGTTACCATGAGAAAGTACAAGTAATTTTAATTTATGCAATAAATTAAAAGAAAATAAAGTACAACATGTTAATTTCCATGCATGAGAAAATTTGCCAATTTACAATTTCCCATTTCAATTCTGCAAAGTGGTTGTGAAGTTGATGAACTCAACGACGTAAAGACAATCATGATTCAAAATCAGTAGGTGTGTGAACTATCATAAATACAGTGCAGTCTGCTCATTTGCTTGAATAATGAGAGATATGTCAATGACCATGCTCATTGGCTAAGTAATCAAAGGTCTGTCAATGACCATACTCATTGGTTGAGTAATGAGAGACCTGTCAATGACCATGCTGTTCATTGGTTCATTAATCAAAGGCCTGCCAATGACCATGCTCATTGGTTGAGTGGTCAAAGGCCTGTCAATGACCATACTCATTTGTTGAGTAATGAAAGGCCTGTCAATGATCATGTTCATTGGCTTTTATTAATGTAGTATGCAACTTGTAAGTGAAAGACTTAAACTTTTGCCCAAACTAAATTTCCTCAAGGACTCTTTCAGCCATTCTCTTTCATAATCAAGAAAAAAAATTTGGGGTCTCTTCGCAAATATTTGTACGAGAGAAACAAATTACCAATGATACCGATATTTGAAATTCAAATTGGCTGCCATCCCCGGACAAAAATAAAATTTTTGCTTTTCCAAAAACTAAAACAGTGAAAGTTTCTCTTAATTCCAAAGGCTTCAAAATGAGCTCCCACAAGTGGTACATGTTGGTCAGAAAAAATTTGGAAAAGTGAGAGAGTTTAACTATCTGTCCCCAAGGCGCATTCTACCGTAATGAGATTTCGGCCTGTCATCCATTCTGCATGTGTTTTCACATTGCTGAGTACAGCCGCAAGTGGTGGATGGTTGTACATGTGATATTACAAAGTCAATGATTCCTCCTGAAACTTAACTACTACATTCATCCTACTCATGCTGTGTGCTTGTATAACTCAGTGAAGACTGTGTGATCATATATATTGCACTCATTCCAGTCAAAGCATTTCATATATTAAAGTAAGACCTCAAAGTAGTAACTTGCTTAAATGACTTTGTCTTACATTTTAATCTAAGTGTGTGCATAGTGTTTGCATATTTCCAGTATTCTGTGTCAATGCACATACAGTGTTTACCTTCTAATGGGTGAGGACTGTGAGTTATCAACAACAAAAAAGAAGCTAGCTTTTTTGCCTCATGTTTGATTTTGGCTTCCAGTTTAACAAAAATCAAATCTAAGTTAAAGTCTGCATCTGTGATATTCCAAAGACAGATATATCATTGAAGTGTTTCAGGTGACGAGACCAGTATATGTCAAGTCTGTGGCCATGTAACTATCAAAACAGAGTAATTTGAAGGAATAAACTTCAGCAGACTGTTGTGTATCTAAAAATGGAAGCAAATTGTTCAGCAGACTGTCACATATTAGATGATAGGGTGAATGAGAAACCCAGCCAATAACTGTGTAAGGCTAAGAAAAGTCAAGCGACTTGTGGGCCGATCTAGAAACCAGCTGTTCTTAAGTGCAATTGCGTATCATGGTGTGGTCATCCATATAGCACAATATGTCTTTCTTTTCCATACATTCTTGTTGTTTTATGACCTTGTTACAATTTGTTATCCTTTTTTCCAATAAAATCACAGAAAGTGTTGATAATGATGCAATAATTTTATGAGCAATGACAAAATGTGACAATTGTTGCTGAGCAGTCCTAAGTTTTATCATCATATTGGAGATGCCAATTAGCCTGAGTATTTATAATGAATGCCAATATCTTTTTTTTTTCAACTCAGATTGATGCAGTTGGAAGATCATCATGGCAAGCACAGGTTAGAGGAAGAAAGAAATGGACACTAGTTCCCCCACCTGAATGTTATCATGAATGCCATGGAAAGTTAGAAGTTATTGTTGAGCCTGGAGAAATAAGTAGGTATTCAAAATATCAATTCAAAGGATCAATGTTATATGTTTTTTGAATCACTAAATACCAAATAATTTTCATGCTCTCTTGTTTCAAATATAATAAGTGAAGCTACATATCCACTGTTACATTGCTTGCAGGGTGAAAAGCATTTTTGGTTGAAAAGTTCACAGAAATAACTTGCTTTATATTTGGTTTTTTGGTCAGAGAGGTGTTTGTTCATTGCTGTTGAAACTAACCTCTGTAGGAATACCAGTACAAGTAAACAAGGCAAATTATGTAGTTCTGGTGACAAATGGTAGCACAGAATAATTTTTCAAAAGCGATCATCATTGGACAGTGTTCTGACTTTCTATGATTAATCTGAAATAATGACTTAATTTTTTATAGACCTCAGCACTTACGCATTACTTGTTGTGTATTATTATACAATTTCGGCAAATATTACAGCCATCTCATACATAATGGACAATCTCATACATAATGGACAATGATAAAGTATCCACAAGAAATATTATTAGGATTTCGAGACCATGTATCCGAAACCTTTTGTAATCGTTCTGTTTTATTCTTCTTCTTGCTTCTCCTTCCGCCTCATGAATGCAACTACCACGTGAACACCGTTGCACCTAGAGACTTCAAATTTGGCACATAGTGAAAACTCCTCACAAGTAATTTTTTGATTACATGACCATAACAATAGGTTACATGACCAAGTGGCCATTTTGAATTTAAACTTTAAGTTGACCTCATTTGCATAAAATTAATCAATCAAAATTCTTTTCTAAATTTCGGTAGACCATAGGGCTAGGCTCCTTCATGCCAAATATCAAGGTCATTGGCCCTGCTGATTATGAGAATAAGATTTTTAAAGTATTATTTTTCACATTTTCAGTGACCTTTTACTTCCCCTATACGTATGCAGCTAAGCTATGGCCATGGCTTATTCTGGCCTATGTAAGAGTCCAAGAATGCTAGTTGTTATTTGACAATTACCAGTAGGGGACCAAATTGCACAACACAATTTTGAAGATGCAACTTGACCTTGGCCTTAGTATCTTCCTTTAACTCATTTTTTATGCACATATCTAATTCTGGACTTGCCAAAAGAGCTCTCGGGGGTCTGATTTTTGGTACATACGGATAATTGTTGCACAGTAAAAATTACCCACAATCCTGTTTGATTTGTACCAATGACGTTACTTTTCTTATAACTTTTTCAGTTCTGCATAAAAGCAATCATGTGAAGTCTCAAGAATATTGATTAATTATATTTATTAAAAGTACGTTGAAATATTGTAGTATAAATTGCAAAGAAATTATTAAATAGCCATAAAATTCATATTCTGCAGGTACTATAAATGTCACAGTTTTGGGAAGCAAGTTATGACCAACTGAAGGGTCATTCTCGGAAAAAAGTTAGCATGTAAATTTCTTTTGTCTTTCCTATTTGGAAAAAATCAATATCCTTTTGTTCCATAAAACAGGTGCATCTAGTCTCCCTACTTTCCATCACTTTATTCTGTACTGCAGAGGACACAATTAGTGGAAAATTTAAGAAAATGCTGTCTCCTCTCTCAATCAAGCGCAATTTTCTTAATCCTTTAAAATGGGAATTGAGAAGAAAGGTGTCCTTAAAAGTATGTTTTCAGAAATTTTACAACTAGTCCAGGACTTTGTCTACACATGTGAGACATTGTAGACTTCATAGGGGAATCTATGTTGGTACAAATCATGATGTATTAGGGGAAATCTGTAGTACTGTGATATGGAAGCCAAGTCTTTTGACAAAATGTCACGTGACCAGCCACTTCCTGTACCTCATTAATTATGTGCATACCTAACTCTGGGCTTAATAATAGAGTTTAGGTCTGATTTTTGGTACATAGGAATAACTATAGGAGCAAAATGTCACATGACCAACCACTTCCTTACTTCATTAATTATGCACATATCAAATTCTGAGCAAGCAAATAGAGCCAGAGGTCTGATGTTTGGTATATAGGGATAACTATGGGATACATTTTTTTTTTTACAAAATGTCACATGACTTCATGACCTTTGACCTCAATTTCACTAGTTTTTTCATATCTGTTTCTCTTATTGCCCCTGTGCATCGGAATGTCTCGAAAACCCGGTCATTGCTGCTTTGCAGCTACATTTAATAATGAATTGCTTGATGAATTCATAAATGTTTTCTGCAACTTATTTCATTACTTCCAGTTGTGGTTGATACTGACAGATGGTACCATTCAACACTGATTGTTGGAGATGATCTTAGCATTGCCATTGGTTCTGAATATGATTGATACACATATATTGGATGTATCATGTTCTGCCATAGACTACGGAAATCCAAGATGTTACAACTAAACATTTCCTTGAAGATAAAATACAATATGGAAAATAAATAAATAAATAAAGCAATGTATGCAACTCATAAATGACCAACTTTCACATGTCTATGTTACCCAGAGTTCTTGTTCTACATTTGAAATTAACTGATAGGTATTCTAGGAACAGAAATGTATAGCCCTAACATTGAGCTGCATATAAGTAGAATTCAATCCATAGTATGTAGTGGTTTAAGTATATCTAAGTTGATTAAAGCTAGATATGGACCATCATTTCTGTGTTTGTATGATGTATTCAACACATTTTGTGTCTATATTCCAGGCAATTTTGTCAAATATTATCATAGAGTGTCTGATGCTATGGCATAAACTTAATCAGACACTTCCTTTTACCAACAGATATTTTTGTTCTGCAACAAAATTCCTCTCCTTGAGATTTTTTTCTTGTAATGTAAAAATTATCATGAAGAAAGGTCACTGCTCATCTGGTTGATTTGATATTTAGTTTTTGATGCCTCAGTATGACTGTCTGATTTGTTCAAATTCTGATGAGAGTGGTATTCTTCTAGTTTGTAAATATTTGTTTCTCAAAATATGTTTTACCTTTGACTCTATCATATGAAAAATTCACAGAAATTGTCATAAAATTAGCATAATTCCATTTTCTACTAGAAATAAATTTTTAAAATACCTGCTTTACCTTTGACCTTGTTGCATGAGAAATTCAGAGCCAGTCTCTCTTGTAGCCATAATTTGCAAAATGTACAATAGGAAAGCGTAGACATTTATTTTTTTATATGTGTCAGTTGAAATACATTGTGATAGACAAGTTACTGTTAGTAAATACTTCCAGTTGCATTTCAGAATCATCAAATGCAGAATGAAAAATGAAAATGGAATCAAAATGTCTGATCATGTGTTTTACATTAATTTTCATTTCAAAAGTAGTGTTTTTTGTTTAAGGGCAGTAGGCACGTAAATATTACTTGGATGGGTACTCCTTAGTGTGTCAATATTATCAGATCAGGGCACATCAGAAAGTTTGCCGGAGTTACAAAATCATAGACCAATGTTCCCCAACCTTAGCAATACAATCTAAATAATGTATATCTTTTTTATGTAGATTGTATATTTGTCCTTTTTAAGCCCATGTTGACTGGCTAGTGAAAACAAGGATTTGTAGAACACTAACAAAGTACATTATTTTATTATGGAATATAACAAATCTTGGTTGCAGGGAAGTTCAATTTACGGACAGAAGAATGTAACAAACATCACCAGCTGATCTTGTCGTCTGATGGGCTGAAATATGAAATATTCTAGTATTTGTAATGTACTGTAGAAAGCAGAATTTAAGCTTCCGTATTATGGTTAAGAGAAAAACATGTATAAATCATATATGTCTGGTGTTAAACCTGTATTAACCTCACCACAACCAAACCTGAAGTACAGTAAAAATAAAGAGTATCCAACTGGCATATATGCCACGAGTTTCAATACTCAAACTAGATACATTGAGTCATTTGGTTTTCAATGGTATGTATTATGTTATATTACTCATGGATTTTTTGTGCATCCATGGGTTACTGTAGACTGAACTGCTAGCCAGGCATGATATGACAAACTAGTGACTTCACATTTACCAATACTCATGAATTATAATATTGAAGTGAATCTGTTATTTCAGTGGCTACTTTGTCTGAAATAATCTAACAGAACAATCTCCACTTCCTCTGTGATTTGTTACATGTAGCAACTTAATTATGCACTTGGTTTACACAGGGTGATAATTTACTCTTGTTGAAAGTATTATGATCAACATAATGAACAATATTCACCAAAGATTAATTCTAGAAGGTTATTATGTATAGAAGTGTGTAATTAGCTGAAATAAAAATACATAATTTCTTTAACTGATGTCATTGTATCACCACTTTGTATAGCAAGTGTAATTGCCTTTGATCAAGTCCTTCAAGCTACAATATGCCAAACTGTGAAAGCTCATTAAATATGTAAGTTATAAATTAGCTGACATGAAAATGCAAAATGACTTTCAATATTGTTTTAACCTGGTAAAATCATCAATGTACATAGCATGTTTTGCCTACTTTGTCCAAGTAAATCCCGGTACACATCCCTAATTAGGAAAGTTCAGTAAATATCAAACTTAGGAATTGACTGAATAATCTCATTAAATATGCAAATTAGGAATTGGCTGAAGTAATATTGTCTAATGACTTTCAACAATGTTGTATTATACTATCTTTAATGTACATAGCAAGTTTTGTCAACTTTGGTCAAGTCAATGCAGATATATATCCCCAATCAGAAAAGTTCATTAAATATGCAAATTAGGAATTGCCTGAAGTAAAATGATTAATAACTTTCAATAATGTTGCATCATAGTATCTTTGATGTATATAGCAAGTTTCATGAACTTTGGTCAAGTCAATTCAGATAAATATCCCTAATTAGGAAAGTTCATTAAATATGGAAATAAGCAACTCTTTCATGTCATTCCTTAATGCCTCTCATGGCTGATATATCTTGGTGTGATCAACATTTGTAGCAAATCTCATCAAATTCTGTGCAGTTGATCTCAACGTTTATCCATTTGTTCTAAAATCATTAATTATGCAAATGAGCAAAAAGTAAGCAAGCCACACCCACCAAAAACTAATCAGTTTTTTCCATTTGCAAACTGAATGAATGTACCAGATTTGATTCTGATCTGATGAGCCGTTTTTGAGAGATAGTGCGCACAGGCAGATGGACAGACAGACAGACATCGCTGCAACATTAGCTCACGTGTATGAACATTTGAGCTAAAAGGAACTTCAAGGCAGATTGATTTCTACAATAGTAACATGCATTGAAGATGACATCAGAAACACAATAAAGCCTTTGTGTTATTGTTTTATACTTATTTTGAAAAGAAATTATTTTATTCATGGTCATCTGCAGGTGCCGCCAACTAAGCTATTTGTGCAAAAAGGTGTTCGTGTGCGATTTTTCAGCGGGCGGGCAAATTTCAAAACTTATTAGCCGGCGGGGCGGGGAAGAAATTTCATTTTTTTCAGTCAGTCGGGAAAAATTTTTGAGAGTGGGTAAACACGTAGAGGGAGGGGAATGCCGTGGTTGATAGAACTTGTAGGGAGATTAAGCAGCTATTTTAGGGAGCGTTCATTATTATGACCGGGGGTGGGCTGGCAAATTCTTCCTGCGCATCAGTCAAAATAAGTGAACCCCCCTACCCGTTGTACAAAAAAATTGATGACCCCTCATTTCAAGATGACAAAAATTTCATGACACCCCCCCCCCCCACATTGCTTGAGTAAATTAGCTGCACACAAAAACACCTCAGGGGTATGGAGCGATAGAATCCCCCCCAAAAAGAGCTGAGATTTTTTCAAATGACCTTCCTTACAAACTCAAAAGGTGTTAATGCTCAGATTTCCCATTCTGACTTGCTATAATTTTGAAATTACCCCTCAAAGGGGTTGGACAGAAATATCTGGTGGATCGCAATATTTTTGCGCAAGCGTGTGTGTACATATTTTGATATTTGGATTTAATTAAAAATCAGCTGTTGATAATGTTGATTCACTATACATGGTATACATATATTTTCTCATACATGTATGAGGAATCTATGTAATACTTTCTCAATGCAAAACTATATCTATGCATTTATAGATATTTGATAATTTACATAAATGTACTTAAACGAAAAAGGGTTGTTACAACTGGCCATGGCATGTGGACAAAAAGTTTGACCTTAGAATTTCACCATCGCAAGCTGGTAGATAAATACAATATCTCTCTTCGACAAATGATCACTGATGGCATCGGTGACATTGGGCCTTAGTTAGTGACCACTACCTATCTGACTTACAGATTGATATATGGCGGGTGCCACATGTGGGGCAGGATGCGCTTACTATTTTCGAAACACCTGACATCACTTCTTGGTCTTTTGGCCAGAGGTCCATATATCTTTCTTTCATGAATTTGACTTTGTTTGTACCGTCTATTTACTGTCTGTTCTGTGCTGTTTTGTGTCTATGTTTACAACTATTGTCTTACAAATTTTGACCTAGTGTTATTGGATTATGGATTGGTATGATTGCGATTATTTTTCATCCACTATACATGGGATTTGGCACTTGTGGGCCAAGTTCAGATACTTTTTTCAGAAAATATCTCCTGATTTGCCAAGTTTTTACAGCGCGCGTGACAGTGCGTCGCGTATTGCTCAGTTTTGGGGCCCATTTGTCATTCGCTCCGGAAATTTTTGCAAATTTTGACGGTTTTCTTCGGTTCGTTGATAATATAATGGAAATAACAGACTCCGCTCTGACTATTAACGTTTATTTATGGGCGCGGGCTCGAGGAAAGCCAAATTAACGGGTTTGGCAAGCCTCGCCCGTTAATTTTTGGCTTTCCAAACGTTACTGGTAACGTTAATGGTAAGCGCGTCGTCCGTTATTTCTATAGTAAACAGCACGCCTGTGGTCTGGTCCCTCAAATAAAAGAACCAGGTCTTTGACATTTCGTGGTCAATTATTGACAAAGCATCAAGTTAAGTGCTGATAAACCAACGCTGTTAAAAAAAGCGCTCGGAGCTGGTTTCAAAATGTCGCCACCAAAACAAATATATATATATATATATATATATATATATATATATATATATATATATATATATATATATATATATATATATATATTATAGCATAAGATTTTGGCCTGTGTCTGGAAAATTCAAAATTTAAGATTTAAAGAAGGCACAATATTAGAGTGACATTGCCTCAGCGGTAGTGTAATTAGAAAGTACATTAGAAAGTGTATTGCGTCTGCACTAATTGATGTTTGTTTTTGTATGTCTTGGTCTGAAAATTTATGTTTCATAAAGTTGACCTATAACTGCAAATAATATCATATGACTCAGGCCTTTATTTTGAAAATAATTAAAATAAAATAGAAGAACATATTGGAGTCACAGTCTGTGAGTGGCATTGTTATGCTATAGCATAAGATTTTGGCCTGTGTCTGGAAAATTCAAAATTTAAGATTTAAAAAAGGCACAATATTAGAGTGACATTGCCTCAGCGGTAGTGTAATTAGAAAGTACATTAGAAAGTGTATTGCGTCTGCACTAATTGATGTTTGTTTTTGTATGTCTTGGTCTGAAAATTTATGTTTCATAAAGTTGACCTATAACTGCAAATAATATCATATGACTCAGGCCTTTATTTTGAAAATAATTAAAATAAAATAGAAGAACATATTGGAGTCACAGTCTGAGAGTGGCATTGTTATGCTCTGATATTGGCCTGATGTGTCTGCATAAATGTTTACTGGGAGGGGTGCTGCCCTGGATGGAAGTTATCCAGTTTGGGCTCAGAGATGACATTTATCTTGTCAAGGCATATCTTTAGGGCTGTGTCAATGCATGTTTTATTCCATTGGAGCAGATTTGAGTCTTGTGGCTGGAATAAGGTTTAAAGAAGACACAATATTAGAGTGACATTGCCTCAGCGGTAGTGTAATTAGAAAGTACATTAGAAAGTGTATTGCGTCTGCACTAATTGATGTTTGTTTTTGTATGTCTTGGTCTGAAAATTTATGTTTCATAAAGTTGACCTATAACTGCAAATAATATCATATGACTCAGGCCTTTATTTTGAAAATAATTAAAATAAATAGAAGAACATATTGCAGTCAGTCTGAGAGTGGCATTGTTATGCTCTGATATTGGCCTGATGTGTCTGCATAAATGTTTATAGGGAGGGGTGCTGGCCTGGATGGAAGTTATCCAGTTTGGGCTCAGAGATGACATTTATCTTGTCAAGGCATATCTTTAGGGCTGTGTCAATGCATGTTTTATTCCATTGGAGCAGATTTGAGTCTTGTGGCTGGAATAAGGTTTAAAGAAGACACAATATTAGAGTGACATTGCCTCAGCGGTAGTGTAATTAGAAAGTACACACACATAAATTGGTATTTAGAGGTCATGAGGTAGTACTATTTTCTTTTTATCATTATGTTGACTATGCTTTTGGTAGTTGAGCTGCGGTAACCACAGAGACAAACAAAGACGGGGGGTGTCGGATTGTATGACCATTTAGCAATCGTAAAATGGTGCGTATTTGACCTAAGAGTGTCATGGCGATACGTTGTGTTTTAATCCATCAAAATTGGCGGCTTCACAAAGGTTACTATCAGTCATTGTTCGAAAGTGATGAATGAAACACCTGGGAGTCTGGGACTGCTTTGCTAAGCGCGCAGATACATTTGTACACTGCAGTGGTGAGCACATGGCAGAGCGAGACAAGTAACACTCGAAAGTGAGGCAGGGACAAGAACATAAGGCAGCCAATGAATGAACTGGATTCGGAACAGTAAATATTAATGAGACTTGAGGACATATAGGCAGCCAATGAATGAACGCAGATGGGACACAGGGACATACGACCTACCAATCAACGTTAGCGACGCTGGGGTTTAGGACACAAACTTATGTCCTAAATGGTATACGTCTATTAGACGTATACCATTAGGATCCCTGAAACATGATGATATAAAAGCATATTCATGGCCTAAACATATGTCTGCATAGTCAGCATTGTTATTCTTGAAAGTTGCATTTAATTCCAGACAAGAATTCCTTTGTCAACCAAAATACGCCCACAGGCAGCAAGACATGCAAACCACTGGTAATTTTGACAAGACATTGAAGCAGATAGACAGCATCAAAATACTGGGAAAATGGCAAAAACGTACAACTGATGTGCTCTATATGACCAAACATAGTCCCCATACAAGGTTCTTGACCAATAGGCTGTTGTTCTCCGTCCATACCTTGAGAGAAGGACTGGCTGAAACTGTACGACTAGGTCATCTACTGGCCAGGGTCACCTTCTTCATTCTTGTCTGCCTGACTGCAGTCACTATCAGATGAGTTACCAACTTCAGCCAAATTGATATCACTGTCTGTGTCACCACTCACAGAATTCATGTCCTAAGAGATGCTGTGATTGTCACTGTCAATGTCTTCACTGCCACTTCCATTATTCCTGACCTCAGGTACTTCGACAGACTGCACAAGACTTTGAGAGATCAAAGGCTTGCGCAAAATTTTATGACCCTTCAAAAATGCCTGAGCGAAATATGGCGACCAACCTCCACAAAATACCAGCCCATTCCACCCCCTCTGTGATTTCTGTCCAGTCCCTTACGCACATGATGGGTTTCAACTTTCTTTGAGACTTAACAGCGCCCCCTCGAGTTTCACTTCAACCATTGAGAATTCCCATGCCTCGCCTTCATAGCTTCCATTAATCATGTGCCTTTTCAAAGATCGGGGAAGTTCAAAAACAGAAAGGCGCCTGGAAATTAAAACGCCCTTACAGCGGCCGTCGAAGCGTATTCCCGAAACCTACGGTTTTAGGAATTAAAAAAATTCCGTTCTTGCTTCGTTCTCAGGGAATGCCGTTCTCGCGTGAATGGCACGAAAATTCTGCGTCAAGAGTCCTGCTTTCGAAGCTACAATTCCGTCTCGTTGGAAAGTTCCATTCTTCAGAACGTAAACAAATAGCTATTCTCCGAAGGATTGTTGACACAAACGTCTACTTCAATTTAGAAATCCTGGCAGTTGTAGCCGATCAGTTTTACAGTAAAGGGGCACCTCGAGCGTCCGTTGAATCGTACTTTATTAGCAACCGACGTTTTTAAATAAAAAATCTTCCGAGCTCACATTCTTCATTGAAAATCTCATTGTCGTTTGAGCAATACGACAACTTAGCGTTACGTTTCCTGACATTCGTAGCCAATGAAATTCCGTCTCCGCCGGAATGTCCCATTGTTTCGTGTGTAGAATTATATTGTTTACTTGAGTATTGTTGACAGAAAGTTAGGCCACAATTTACGGCATTTACGTCTAATGTTCCAGAAAATATTAATGAAAGAACGATCAATTGCAAATATTTTACTGTAGAGGTGCAATTTCTCGACAATTCAACCAGCCGGAGGATGTCAATATATTTTCTGTAAACTAACAAGTTCAAGATTACGTATGGTTATTACCTGAAAACTGAATTGAACACCAAAGTGCTTATTCAAGAAGATGTTCCATATCATTTTACGGAAACTCAGTATTAACAATAACGCTTTCGATTTTTTTCATCTATTCCAAGTGTCTCACGATGAGTAATTTCATAATTTAGTGTTGTCAGAACCTATGAAGTCACCTTATTAGCACCATTTCAACCATAAAGTATGTTGAACTTGTTGCGCATAAATATAGAAATAACGGGCGACGCGATGGCCATTAACGTTTATTTGTGGGCAAGGGTGAGAGGAAAGCCAAAAATTAACGGGCGAGGCATGCCGAGCCCGTTAATTTGGCTTTCCTCGAGCCCGCGCCCACAAATAAACGTTAATCGTCATCGCGTCGCCCGTTATTTCCATTATATTATCAGCGAACCCAAGAAAACTGTCAAAATTTCCGAAAATTTCAGGAGCGAACGACAACGGGGCCCAAGAAACTGAGCAATACGCGACGCACTGTCACGTGCGCTGTAAAAAATTGGCAAAACCGGAAATGTTTTTAAAAAAGTATCTCAACTTGACCTACAAATGCTCATTTTTATTTTTTGATTGATCATGATTTATGTTTGAGCTGTACAGTTACGATACTTTGAGTTGTTAATCTCATTATTCATATTCACGGGCATGTAAACAAACCATTACTGTGTATTTGTGGTCAGTCACGTGGTTCAGCTCGACCAATCAAAATGCGACGGGCAGGGCATGGTAATATAATTATTATAAACTTTATTTCGGACTCATTGTCCATATAACAACAAAAGAAAATCTGGTGATAAATATACACAGCTTGGTTAAGTTATACAAAAAGAAGCTTATTCCA
>LD348634.1:0-24226 GCA_001465055.1 Ptychodera flava | reverse complement strand
GGTATAAGACCACCGTGTTTTCTCTTTCCAAGCATATACTTGCGACGGCTTGTTACCTGGGTCGTTGGTTGTGCTGGCTCGATTAAGTTTCTCCTTGTTGATGAAGAGGGTGCACTGGCAATTTTGCACGACGACTCTGAGTTGAAAGTCTGACCGCAGACAACAACATCTGCATAACTTTGGTGTCTGCGCCTTCGATGCGAATATGTCACGGTTGTGAAACCATCATTATCACCATCTTCAGGCATTTCCTTGGCAGAGTCCATCTGATCCTGGCTACCTTCAGTTGGCAATTTCAATTGTTGTTGCAATGCAGGGTTTTCGTGCTCATTAACACCATACTCGCATACAACCGAAGACATGCTATCACCAGGTGGTTGATCTCCGTCAGGAGCATCAACAATGGGCAATTTACTCTGAATAGACATGTCGGAATCATCCACGGAGAGCTAATAATATGTATTAGTGTCTTCATCCATGAATAACGCCAAAAATCAGGTGGACGTGCAATGTTTTAATGTCACATTCTTGCCGTAAGCATGTACTATTGTATGCGAGTATTACTTTACTTGATCAACCATAGAAGTAGAGTCGCAGACCTCAAAATGATAAAAGTGAACCTTTGCTTTCCACGTTGATGGTCAAATAGCTACAATACCATCATACCTTGCCCCAGAACAAGTTTTGGAAATTTTAAATGTTTACGTCCAAAAAAGGCATGGAAATTCATCTCGCTAAGCATCTTTGATTTTCAAATGTATGATGTATCAAACCTAACCGTGTTCCTAAATCAACCTGGCTATTACATGGTTAGAAACAGGAAACAAATAGAGGAGACACCAAATATTTACATAAATGTTAGAATTAGTGGAAAAGAATTGGTTAATGTAGACAAACAGAGAATTCTTTCGGTCACATTATCAGTAGAGAACTAGATTTTTGTGTCAGTTCCATAGGTCGGCTGTTATGTTCTCCTATACAGAATCTGTCATGCCTCAAAGTTCATACAGAGGAAAATGCTCGGTTTCAGATTGCAAAGCTGGTAATCATTCAACTTCTTCAATGCTTTCTTCACGAAATACTCTTGTTTAACTTGATCAGATACTTCCGTAACATTTGATCATTTGCAAATCTCACCATCTAACCAATTCGCTACGAACCAATCGCTTTTCGTACCGAGAGGCGCCGTTCAAAACCAAGCCGATGTCTAGATTTCATGCGTAAAGTACAGTGAAGCACTAAATTTGTGTAACAGTGTGCGCACGAGGGAGGGGTTAAAGGTTAAAAAAATAAAGCATCACAGCATCAATTTCGCCGAATGTAAAGACCAGAAATAAACTTTGGTCCCCGGTCGTATTGCTCGTGTTCTTAGTATAGTAGAAGACTCCACAAATCAAAAAGAGCTCACTTATATACTGTTTGTTTGTGAGTGTTAATCTGTGATTTGCATCTAAACCATCCATATAGGCAAAGGCCTCAGACAGACACATCGAAATCTTCATTACTTAGCATGTCATAGTTATCATGAACATGGTCAGTTTTTTACTACGTTCCCATTGTGTAAATACTGTTGGACTAGCATCATGGAAATAATTCAAATTTATTAATGAATGAACATTGCAATGCAACTTTTACCCATAGGGCTCAAGGCAGTCACATGCTTGCACTCGTTTTGTGTAGATCGCACGAGTGCGCCGTTCTCTGCCATCGCTAGTCATCATTACGTCGTATTGTTCGGTCGATAGTTCTGTCAGCAAAATGTATGAAATCTATTTTCAGCCATTTTAAACATTTCATGGGTAAAGTATACAGTGAAGGCGATGAAAATTCAGTTTGGAAAACGCGATTAGTGGTGACAACAGTTGTACCAGTAATGCAGTTATATTCTGTGTCTGTAGTGCGCAAAATGCCATGATGTCTGCTATAATGGTATCAATCAATTAAAAATCTCGTGCGCACGAGATAACATTTATTTTTCCCAAAATGTCCCTTATGGGCTTTCATACAATTGTTATTGTGGCTGTTTCCAAGATCTACATTAGAAATGTATATGATGTAAAACAGACTCACGTGGGCAGTGCGAAAAGTAAGCCACATTTTGTGCATGATTGGCGTTTCCCCTTGCGGTTGGAGGAAAAAAGTAAACACGCTAAATCGAACAGGAGTAGACTTTGGACTAATCTTGCTGAATGTATTAAGAATCCTTGAATCCCGAATCTAAAAATACAAAATGCTTCCTATTATTCGATTTATATGTTTCTGTTGACAACAATAAATGCCTTGAATAGCGAATTAGGGATATATTGTCTGCTTGGCAGAAAGTCATAGTGGGCGCGATGCCTTGATGCAATTTCCGTTACTTCATAAGCCGGATAGCGTAAATAGCTACGTTATTTCTTAGACGCACAACGGAAACTTCAGAAAATCTACGCTAGCGGTAGACCTCTTGTTTGTATGGTATAGTGTTACTACAATTCATCGTTTATGCGATTGAAGAATGCAAACATGGTGATCGTCGTCCACATCTTTGGGCTTTAAAATTAGCTGTACCAACAGGTATTTAGGGAACGATCGGTCCAAAATAAGCATTAAGATTCTGCTGCTTGACGTCTCCCGCTTTGTACCGCTACATACAACACAAACATTGACTTCAAAGTCACAATAAATAACATTGCCATATATTTAGACTTTATTTTCAAATCGATGTACATATAATTTTCTTTTATAATTAGAATAGATTGAAGAGCAGATCACAGTATACATTAATGAATGTAAATATTTCTGTAAATCACTTATTTTTGATCATTTGTTTGACCTAGCATTTTAAACTACTATCAACGACAAAAGGTTAGTTTAAGGAGTCCTGCACTCTGGCTAATCTGGGTCATGAAAAAAAGTCGGTTCTGGAGTAAAGTGAGGCTGTCCACATTTAAGAACGATGTATAGACTAAAACACATGTGAAGACAGAATGGAGGATAAATGTTAACAAAGTTACATGACAAAATTTCTGGTGTTTTAAAAACAGCAAAATATTCAGCGTTTTTTAAATGCTTACCGGAAACATAAGCGACCAGCAACAGCGCCCTCTGATTTTACTGAAGACTCTAAGAAGAAATACGGTTTACGGCAACGTGTCACGTGAGTGAGACATATCGGCATATCGGCAAGCACAAAAGATTAAAGCGTATCATCTTCTATAACTCCACTCACACGCGCACGCACATACAAATACACGTACAGTTAACTGGTTCAACACGGAACACTGTTGTGGTTGTCTGCGATTCAGCAGAGGCCGTTTTTACACATGTAAGGCGACTTGAATAAAACATTCAAAAGTTGTTTATCAGTGGATGAGATAAAAATTATTAAGCATCATCTAAAGCCTTTAATTGAAATCCGCATTCCTGTGATCGAACGAATTGTTCTGATCGTGAGCTCTCTCTCTCTCTCCCTCTCTCTCTCTCTCTCTCTCTCTCTCTCTCTCTCTCTCTCTCTCTCTCTCTCGGTCCCTCTCTCAGAAATGTACACACGCCACCGAGTTGGCACAAAGGTGGGAGTATAGTGCTGTTGTCCCCTCGAATCAAGCCATAATAGATTATCTACTCATAAAATCATCTTGTAAACAGGGCTTGAATTACGTATAATTTTGTACATTGGTAAAAATGTACCCATATTACATCACATCTTCATTAATTCGATCATACTTTACGTTTACAAAGCCCAAAGCACAACAAGAAGTTTCCTGGGATAAAAGCCAAAAAATTGCATCCATTGGCACTTTTTCTCAAAATCTTACCGATGACGTGAAAACTCATGCTAAAGACCCGTTTATGAAGGTATGGCATCGGAAGGGTCGGCAATATACAACAATGTGTGCATAAAAACAGCATCGACTCTACCTGCTATGTTAAGAAGAAATATGGGAATATACACTATGCACGAACTTGTCGGTCGATCTAAATGATGAATCGCGTTGTTCATACCGATAGTATAGATTGAAAGTTGTTCACAAATATATTCCGGATTCTTAATTAATCACATTTATACTTTCATGAATAGTTTCTGACCATGAACTCCGCATCCTCAGATGTAATGATGTAAATCCACAGAGTAAGTTTTTGCTAATCCGCTTGAAGGCCGTTGCTGTTTGTATATGACAGCATCTTGACCTTATTTCTATTGGAAACTGACTGTGACTGGTTCAGCTCAGTTGAAGTTGTTGAGGACCGTGAAACCATTCGGATGGCAGGCTGGTGTCCCTTCATCCGACAGAAGCAAAACGCCTGGACGAAAGCACTCCGGTGCTTACTGCTGAAGATCTTGTACACCACAGGGTTGATGGCAGAGTTCACGTACAGTAACATCCACGTCACTGGTGTTAGGATGAAATATGCACGAGGTGATATGGGCAAAGTGCGACTTTCAGATGACACTGCGGATATTTCAACGATGGTTTTGAAGTGGTAAGGAAAGACACAGATGAAAAAGACGAATGACGTCACCAGTAAGACCAGTATCACTTGCCGTTTGTCACGCGATATTTTCGTCTGGAAATGTTTTCCGATGTTGCTTTCGCTGGTGCTGATGGATCTCCTCAAATGCATTCTCCGAATGATCATCGAGTAGAGGATGCAAACGGTGAATAGTGACAAACCGAAAGGGCTGATCTGAAGAACAAGAGAAGCGATCGACACTTTGGTACTGTCTGTTACACAGATAAGCATGGTTGGTATAGTTAACACGGTAGCAACCGCCCAAATACTGGCTATCGTGATATAGGCAATTTCTTTTCTGGCGAATCGCTTTGCTCTCATAGGGTGGCATATTGCAATGTATCTTTCTATGCTCACCAAGGCTATGGACAATAGCGATGTGTTCTGCGGGAGGGCGGTTAAAAAGAGTACCGCGGCACACGCCGCCTCTCGATGGCTGAGCTGGTAGGCTGGCGGAAAAATGTACTTGATGATTATGTCATGCGTTGTCATTGCCAGCAAGAATATCAGGTCAGCAATGCACAAATTCAAAAGAAAGTAGTTTGTGACGCTTCGGATGCCGGGTACCCGTACCCACACGAAAATGAAAGAGAAATTTGCCAGCAAACCGAATATGGCGATCACTAATGAGGCGTCGTTGATGGCCTTTTCCAAGCCGGCATCTATAAGTAAACTTGGTGGAAACAGTAAACTCCAGTTAGACGCCGTCGGGAAGTCGATAGTGTCGTTTAGCTCCTGTCCGAACCCTTGCGCATGTGTAGGATCACTTTCCATCCTGACAAGTTATGTACTGGAATCGACGCATATGCAGTCACCTGTAAAACGATTAAAATGTAATGTATTTAAAATAAACGAATTTCAAATCTCCATCGGCTATAACTCTTTATTGTATTTCCCATAATTCTTGCTTTGTCCATAAACATACCTTGATTTGCTCTACTGCTGAAAATCAAATTGAAATGCAAGATGTTGAATTTGTCGACCAACTGTGTATGGAAACAGTGTTCGTTGTTGAACACAAGTATTTTTTTTCCTGATTAGAATTCATTTTGCCGACAATGACATCGCGTATTGTATGAAGAACACAGTAAGTTGTTTGTTGCAATGCTAACATTATGTATTTGAACTTACTTGCGCCTCAAACGTGAAAGAATTAAACTATCGCCCAAACTTTCCTTTAAACTATCAGCCATTCTCTTACCAAATCAGGGGTCATCGTGCAAAGTTTAGTACTAGAGAAACAAATTACCTAACATATACCAATATTTGAGATTCAAAATGGCTGCCATCCCTAAGTAAGTACGACGAATTACGTCAAAATTAAAAAGTATTTCCATTTTCATGGAACTTTGCACAAACATTCTTAGAAGCTGTGCGAGTGCAAAAGCGAAATAAAAAATGGGGTCACCATGCTCGTTTCCCTGGAAACGGACGTTAAAGTGGCGTCTTTAAAATAAATAAAAATGAGATTAACTAAAAAAATCAATTATAAAGCGCTTCGCAAATTAGATCATTTAAATGAATACCAGAACTTGAGATGCATATCTATCGAAAGTACACTTTTTATGATTTTTGCAAAGTAATTTTAGCATTAGTATCGACTACAAAATGACGATATGAAAATTTATCACTGCATAATTTTCGAACTTTCTTCCTGTCGCTCTAAATGATGTCATTTTGACCAAACTTGGCTAGCGCTGATCAAACCTTGACATCATACTGATCAGTTTGCCCTATTAATAAAATAGTGTCACCACGCTAGTTTTTGAAATGTCTCCAGATGAATGTGTAACCTGCACCATGTAAAAGGAAGGGGATTATTTATCGCTCATATTTAGTAAAAATCAGCTTCATGTGGGTCAAAATATTACAAGGTCGTAGGTCATAATTATTTCTAAGGGATTAGGTCAAAAAGTTCAAGAGCTTTAAACTTAACCCCCAAAAAGTAGTAGGTCAGAAAAGAATTGTAAAACTTTGAGAGTTCGAATATCTGTTCCCGCGGCGTATTCTAGATGTCATCGGGTTACTTGTAAGCTCTTCATTTTCAGTAAGTTACGACATTCTCTACCGGAGAAAATGTCCGAGAATGAACCCCATAATCAACCGTTTGCACACGCTTTGAGCTGAATTGATGTGTCTCCGCACAGATAGACACATTCCGTATACAGTTATTGTAAAAGCGAATTAAAAGACGCCAGTCTGAAAGTGTTCAACTCGCATTTCCCCAACGTCAGAAGTTATCTGTATGACGTCCGACAGACCAAAAAGAGCTGAGCGTTTATCGTTTACGATATTACCACCAGAAAAAGATGAACTATTCATCATCGTTGTTGGTGCCTGAAAGCAAATCAGTTGCGCAGTGGGATTCTTGAAGTTTAACTCGTTCCACTTTTCAAATCATTGGCAAATTGTATGCCGGAAAAAAGGCGTGCAATGGTCACGACGTGAAAATGTTATATTATAAGTTGAGGGTATCTTTTTTTTACTTTTGAAATACATAATTGAATCTTAAAGATCATGGTGAGTGGTTAATGCAGTAACATCATAATTAAATTTCTTGCCATGATTCCTAACCATGTGTATAAAATAAATGGGAAAGGAGAGACGTTTTGGCATACGGAAGAACATTAGCATGAAAGTTATGACAATGTTAACAATCCGTTTAAAGGAGGAAATGTTCTCATCCTGGAAAAAGCATCCTGATACCGTTGCCAAGGAAAGAGGCAAGGCGGCACCTGTCGCGGAGGTTATCGTTTGTGAATAAATCGTATTTGGATGTCATGAGTTGAAGGAACGTACGTACGCTTGAAACAAATATAAAGCGAGCATGTGAACACATACACGGTCAAATTAAATAGGTAATATATAGTTTATATATATTACCCATTTAATTTGACCGTGTATATTTAGACTATCTCTTTAATATCTCTATCAATCAGTCTATTTTTGTCTGTCTAGTCCGTAAGACTAACTGGCCCAGTTGTTCTTTCTGCTTCTTTGTTTTTTTAATAAAATATATCAGTCGATGCGTGACTGCAGTCGGTATGTCGGTCAGGCAGTCGGTCGATAGGTCAACCAGTCAGTGCTTCAATAAATCTAGCTTGCAGGCTGGTAGTCTGTCTGGCCCTGAGTCTATCACCCCATATACAGTCGTGCTATGGTTATCTCTCTTTCAGACCGGTCTGTAAAATCAGTCTCCCTGTCGCAGTGCCTCTCAACTCATTACATATTACCAAGCACTAAATTTCTTTACCAAAGATTGTCTAGCGTCCATCTCTTCAAAATGACCAAAATTTCCTCAATATTACCGTGAGTGTCAGATAATGTGATCTCACTCAACAACCATGTCGCAAAATACATGAAAGAATTCTCTGTAGTTACGTTTACGACAGACTTCAGACATTCCACGTTCTGATATCGTGTACCTTAATAGTACACGATATCGCACGACATAGCCTTACGAATGTCTTTTCTAGTTCAAGTACAAGGACAAATCCCTTTGAGACTAACATCCCTTCTGATTTTGCCATTACGCCTTATTCATGGACACTTTTTCCCGAGTGCCTATGATTTGTGTTTGTAAACAAAGCTCGGGTATGGTTTTGAATCTAAACGTGCTTCGTGCATCAAATGTCATGACTAATGCCATTTGATATGTTAACGGAGTGTCCGTAAGGCATTGTCTTGGCACATTAATTACTTAATCAAACAGTACTCGTGAAAGTTATAATATAGCAAACTTTACACGCATGTCAGAAATTCAATTAATAGTTGACTTATTGCATGGCTTCTTTGTTTTTCACTCAGTGCCATGCCATGTTTCAACCAGTATGGGAAGCTGTCAATATACTTACACGTATCAAACATAATTACTGTCACTGATAGAATCCACATAAACAATTAACTATTCAAATAGCATGAAATGAAGCCAGGTGTATCATGACAACAGCTCATAAAAATCAAAGAAGTGCCCAATTGTCTTAAATGAATAATTCTGTCATTTAAAGAATTATTTTCAGCTTTCTTGAATAGTTAATGTACAGTAAATATATCGTGGATTCCTTTTAAAGTGAAATATATCAAAAGTCTTTGGAGGAACAGGGTTGACCGCTTCCTCGAAAATAATTTACCTTGTCTAGATATATGCAGAAGACACACGGGCCTTGTATTTATTTATAACATCTGACTCGCATATAAATTGACAAATTCAAGACATGCGAGCAGCTAATATAACAACATAACTCACGCGAAAATGATAAGCCATACTCCATAAACATTTAAAGTATAGACTATCGCTGCTGCGTGTGTTATAAATTATTCTGAAAATCACATGAGGATAAATTTCAATGTATGGCTTACAATCCATAACAGCGAGCATATTTGAAACATGGTCATTAAGGTTCATAAAGACACACAGCTTGTCCATCAAGTGACTGAAGAGTTGAATAATTGAAGTCAGAAGAGTTCTATAAATAATCAATCTTTCCTGATGTCAAAAACGATGTCAAAAAGTATTTACTTCAGATTTTTTTATTCTAACATGGAAGATGCCAGGGTTATTTAAATTGTCTCGTATCACATCCATTCAGTCGAAAGTTGAACTCACTAACTTCACAAACTGGCTTATCAGTGTCAGGCATGCACAGTCAAAATACGGTCAGACACGTGTACACTGATTTGAAAGTTGTTGCGACAATTTCTGTTCAATAAAGTGATATATCTATTAGTCATATAAGCTTTACTAAGTACAATAAAGTTTTACAATTAATCACTTACAGAAAGAGGCCCTAAGATAGTATATAATACAATACTTTACATACATACATACATACATACATACATACATACATACATACATACATACATACATACATACATACATACATACATACATACATACATACATACATACATACGAATTATTAAACGATGTTTATGGCTCAGAAATTGTTAATTCTGTGAGATTGTATTATTAAAAACGCAACAAACAATACACTAAAACAATAAAGGTACACATATAAAAATTAAATTTGCTAATCACCTTCATCATGTAGAAAATCAGTTCGGAATGATAGGTGCGGCACAATAGCTTTAAATCAAATTATACCTCTTTACGAAGTATTTACAAATTATTATGAGCGTATTCTAAATAATTTGAAAGTTAAAAAGTGATATTCAAATGAGGTACGGTTCGTATCATATAATGCTAAAGTTAAAAGTAGAAAATGTTAGGGTCTGTTGTCAACGCGTCTGTGATAAGGTAGACTGTCACACATTAGAAACAGGTGTTACCTGATAACACAGCGGGAAATGATATTACTAACGTTCCAGCGACAACAAAAGTCTAGGAGTGAACCAATTGTAACCAAATGTAAACTATCATTTTTGAAATGAAATTTCCCTCTGTCAGTGTCGCCTGCTATAATTCATAAAAGTTAAAGATATAGAATATGTGTACTCACAAAACTTACCCTGTTGGTAAATTGCTCAACCAGCACTACAGAATCAAACTCACGAGTAAGAGGGAATGTTGCCGTCATCGGGTCAAAAAATCCCTGTCCTTGAATTCATTACGCTGCTTTGTACATAAAATGTGTCTTTCCAACTCACAGAGACGCCTTAATAGCTTCCCAACTGGGCCGATAATGGATATCTATATTCCCGGAAATGTAACTGGCTATGTAACCACGGAATTATGATAAAGGTCACGTGATGTTTGTCAGGGAAGGCAACATCGAGAGTTTTTAATTTCCATTTCAAACAAAACAAAGTGATTGCTTTGCAGCGCACCAACCATTTCCTTTGTAAGCTGAAAGTGACAAAAAAAGCGACAGAAATTGTCCTCGCAGCATGTTCCAAATTTAACCAAGGCATGCATGGCAAATTACATATTTGTTGTGAAATAATCACGTAAATCGACTTCTTCTGCCAGATGGGCTTATTTGGACAGAAACCTCCTTTATCGAGGGACTGAAATAACGATACGGGCAATTGGACGATGACAAATCTACAATGCTCTACATGCAATTTCAATTTCTGTTTATTTAACATAATGACAACAGCTCGACTCTGTTCCTGTTCAATTATCGTCTTATCTCGGAGTTTGCTCATTTGAAAAAAGTCTTAGCTTCTCGTTCTACAACGAAATAATCTTAATTTATGTTATCTTTCAGATTTATGTCATGGGGATATTAAGTTTTCTCTACTGAAATTGAATTCCTAAGGCTAAACTAATAAATATATGCGTTACCAATAACATGGAAATACAGTGAAGGTCGACAAAGACCTGATTAATTTTTTTTTATTTAATTTATTGCTTTGACCGACAGAAAAAAATGTTACATACACTCGCTAATATAAACATGTAACCAAAAGGTTTGGGTTATGGAATAGGGCCGGGTTGGGTTAACGGGAACGCACCCTTATCCTTAACCCTCTCAAAACAATGGTTTTCAACTTTACTCTGCAAATTTGCCCATGGCGTTATGAATTTGTGAATGTAATTTTCTTTTGAAAGGGTGCCCTTGTCATTATATTGTTCGAGAAACCTTGCTGATACACTTTCTGGCCCATGTTCATGAAGTTTCAGCGACGTTTGTGAAAACAGACGTGTCACGTGGTAGAATAGCACGAGTAAGTTTCCGCCATTGTTTCCGGCAAGTTTAACTGTAGTTCAGTACTCGGGTCAATTTCTACCGACATGCATATGTTTCTTATAGATAGGGAAATCTGAATTAGGTTTCCTTATCAGCAGCATGTTGGTTAAAAGACATATCGAGCAATACCGTGCATTGTCAAAAGCCACTTGCAACCCTATACAGCCAACACGTAAAAAGTAAAGTGTGTTGTTTACTGTAGGTAGGTACAAATACTAAACACTGCTTTCCGGCTTGCAGCAAGGGTTGACTGATAATACTGACGTCACTATTTCAATGTCTAGTCTATATTGAAACTGTCAACGTATAACTAAGGCATCACCACTCACGGCTGCGGTTTATCTAGTACTGACGGCTAGTCTTTGAAGTTGGAAAGTGTTACCTTTTTAATTAGCTTGTAAGTGGTAGAGATGAGTTTAACGATTTTTTCGTGAAATGTAATGAATAATAAAGTGTTAACCAAAGTCAAATTATCCCTTCACACGAGTATAGATGTATGTACTAAGTACCCACTCGTAAAGATCGATGAGTTGATGACAAAAAGTCGCATTATTAGACCCTTCTCTGAGATGATCCAAGGTCTAGCACGGACGCGAAATTAAACTCATAAATCCTAGGCTTACTTTTCCGTTACTGCGAACATTGAAAATAGACATTTTCCCAACGGGAAAAGTGTGAAGGAAAACAAAGCGATTTGCTACGTATTTTCAAGTACTAATCTCTCATGACGGGTAGATTCACATACAGTGTTTCCGCTGCCCTCTCGCCGAATCGCATTTTCACCAAATCACCCGGCAATCGCTAAAAGGAAACACACCTTTAGTCTCTACAGACAGAGATCTATGACATAGGCTCTACAAGTGTGCGTTGTTTTTTTCAGTTTGTTTGTCATTTTCTTCTCCTTAAGTTAGTATGCGCCTCTAGATCGAAAGACTTAGACTTTTGATCAAAGGTTTTGTAGGGAATCGTAAGTCATTCTCTTTCGAAATCAAGAATAAAATTAGGGTTACCGTGCAAAATTTAGTAGAGAAACAAACGATATTATTTTCACTTCCAGCACTTGAAATTCAAAATGGCCACCATTCCTGAGTAAACTCTAGGGATCAAACTTCCATGTTCTATTTTTACAAAACATAAACCGGAAAACGGATATTTACTTCATGAGCTTCAAATTGAGTACCCACAATTCGTAGACCAGTAAAGTATAGAAAAGTTTGAGAGTCCGAACATCTGTCCCCGAGGCACATTCTACCTTGGTCCATCGTTACTGTGTCGAAACTAAGTAAACAAATGGAGTCAACTCTTGTTTACGAAATACGGTCTCGCTGCGTGTGACTCCTATTTCAGTGACCGTTGAGGAAAGATTGCTGTGTTTGAGAGAGTAAAATGCGTCATTAATGTTTTGTGACGTCATTTTGTTCGCGTGATGTGCAATCACTGTCGACGTTAACAGCGGGAGTTTGAAGTTTGTAGAGGAATCGTCTGAATACGGAACATTATTACTACGTGCCATAGCACAATCATTAAAGAAACCTTCGAAGACAAGGTTTAATGATGAACGGATCAGACGGACTGTCGGTGGTTGAAATGTTATGTCAACTTTACTGACGGGAGTGATGCGTAATTAAGAAGAGAAAAATTGAAACAAGTCCTACGAGATTTCATCAGAAATTAATTTTTTGCCACTTAGCACGAATCGAGGAGTGACTTCAAAAACCACCGATGAGTTTGGAAATTTTTGAACTTTTTGCTGACGGGGAACTGTTCAGGGTGTCTAACTTTCAAAGTGTCGGGCCGTTGCCATGGCAACTGTAAAACGAAATATCAAACCGGTGTAATTAAACGCTTCACCCACAACACATTTGCTGGCAATTAAGGTAAGATTTCAACAATAAAGTGCGTATCATTTCAGAGTTTCAATCGCGCAGTATGCTTTTTTGGGGATATTTCAACAGATAACCATTACCTTTATGACAATAAACAAGTGGCAGCATGTAAGTCCAAACTCGATACAGCATTGCGACTGATGACGGGTAATATAAAGTATTTGTAATTAAACTTCCGCTGCCCGCTTATCAAATAGCAAAATGCCAAAGAAACAAAATTATCCAAGGTTACGATAAGAACTGACATCAACTGACATCTGACTGCACTATGTAGCGATGGATAGTGACGCTGCATTGCAAAATCTTTGATTCAAACATCAGATCTCTTAAATTGATGTAGCAGCTTTCTATGAAACAAGAAAAACACTTAAAATATTTCAAAATATGTAAATTTTGCCCAGTTTTCATCTGTCAAACAAGGAAGGTCTTTAATGAGGTGACTTTAAAAAAGTGCCACTGAACACTATTTCACAAGGGTTCTCAATCAAAAGATATGACTACGTCAACGTTTGGGTCATAGCACTGCCCGATAGCTAAGGGGCACACAGTAACATAAATTGGCTCGATGTGACCGATCGCAGAATAAATAGGCCTAGCCTTCAGTGTTAGGAATTCAAAAATCCAACTTCTTGAATTGACGAATAAAAGAGTGTACAGGAGTACGCTTTCGCCTAAGCTTATCAATGTATCAGGGATTGTAATGCGCTCAAGAAGTGGATCAAATACATAAGATGGTATCATTGTTTTATCATTATAACAAGCGCATCAAATTTTAAATCTTGCACATTTAATTTACTGCACCACTGTCGTTTAAGTTCGATCAATATCTAAATAGCGTTTTACAGATATATATACTTAAATCTGCCCTTCTGCAGATGATTTGGCAGAACGTGTTTTTATTTGATCATATTTTTGATTGTCATGTCTCGGCAACGACTAAATAAGCCAAACCGAATATAGATGAGCGGCTGTTCCTTTTGCTTCACGATTGACACGTACATATGCAAAACTAAAAACCCAGAAACAAAATTACTGTTTAGCGTGATATTCTGTATCTGAGTCGACCTTCTACTGTATCTTCACAAATCCTGAGAGACAGACAGGCAGAGACAAGCAAATCTAAAAACGTTATTTACAACTACACCATACACACGATAAATGGTGACAAATAAATTTCTCTACTTGCAAATCGCCTACATTATCCGATACATATGGACAAACTGACAAGGAACATGCGTCATATAAGCGATTCATGATTTTCTACAGGTATAGTAGTATTTTCCGAGTTCTGAGTTCTTGAAAGTCATTGAAACATAGAGAAGATAACTGATGAAAGAAGCATTTCACATGAAGAATTAATTATGTAATGGTTTTATGTTTAAAAGCCTCTCGAGATGATGAAATTGTCTGTAGTGAATCAAATGTTATTGCCTAAACTAATACGGCCGTGAGCTTTAACAGCAACATTAGATTATTTCTGTCCTGGTATATCTGATATCAACTGACTTGTTATGCAAACGTTTTTTCGCGATTTAATTGAGTTACGAGGCAATAAGTGTGTCTGTAAGCTCTATTCTAACATTATGGGAAGCTATTAAAGGCAATGTGTTTTAATGCATGCACAACAACGAACGTATGAGCACGTTACGGCGAAAGCACTTGGTGTGTAGAAGATTTCGCAAGTCGTTAAAAACACTGTCGTCATGTGGGTGAAGAGTTTACGCTCACTGCTCATCTCACAGCATTTATTAAATGCCGTAATGACAGCAAAGCTCAAGAAATGGCGAGCCCCCGAGGCACTGTGTACTTACATATGATTGGAGCAATGTTTCAAAATCAGTAATTAAATCATCCGCTATGAAACAATTTATTTTTTACTCTGTTCACGTAACTTGCTGTTATACAGGTTGTATTGTGCAATGGTGTGTTCAAGCGTTTACAAGTATAACACGTATCGATTTTTATGTCCAAATTGAGACGAGGTGTCGTTTTGGTTACTTTCAGTGTCTGCTCGGCCCATAAAATACAGAATAAAACACTGAGTCAAGAGTGAAGCCTTTTTCTCGCAGCAACTTCCCCCCTTCCGAAAAATCCTTGCAATCACATGTCGTGTTCGCATTCTTCAGGGCATACATACGATTTGAGTCGATATGAATGACCAAACTTTGCATTCTAAAGGGACAAAGTCGGCCATTTTTCATGAATTTTGTTTGATTCAAGATGCTATTTATATTGTTTGACATGTTGAAAGATACTGAATAAATGGGTGACCATGCATATATTCGACCCAGGTTTTAGACACGATACATGAAACCGTCGCGAAAATGAATTAGTGGTCATGACCATTAATTCTTTTAATCATGATTTTTCTTTGAAGTTCGTTATGGGTGCCCTCAAACTATGATTATATTCAGTTTTCTGAAGTCAACAGAGTTGTCGTGAAGACGATCCACCGTCTGGTGAATGATCAGAAAAGGCGTCAGGTAAAGTCTGAAGAAAAAATAGGTGCGCTCACTTTAGTAAACATAATCTGTAGAGATGACCATAGAATCAATCACAGCGGACAGGCGTTATGGCGTTTGCATTGTCATCATTCAAGGACCGTATCTCATTGAAGGCTACCCATATTCTTCAGACAAGTAATACAATAACATCTCTGACTGATTAACAATACTCATACACTGTACAATAGTGGCATCGATTATAAACTCTCATCCAATCTTAAAATGTCAAACAGGGTGTCCCCACAGACGCCCGAGATATAATTTCACCAATATTTAATCGTGCACGACTTTTCGACATGTTGTCTATGATCTTGCAAGTTCGGAAAGGACAGTGTATTCGTTCCAATTAACCAACTTGATTTATCGGTCAATTTATTCCTCCTCTCTTCCGTTTGCATGAAATGTAATTGTGTGCTTTGATGGCCTGGGACACGTAGGGAATCAATCAAGGCGCTGTTTACGCAAAGACGTGCGATATTCCCTAGCTGCCCAATCTTGCCGATGAAATGCATTAGCGCAAGAGTTTCATATTCTCAACGCTCTTTGGCCTGGACCGTCTACAGTCCTGCCTCATCTTGAAAAGTCGGCAGTTCATGGACTCAGAGTAACAGTGTTATGTAGGAATGTTTATACGAAGTGTAGCGGATAAGTTTGATATATAGAAAAGTAAGTTAACCCTAAACCCTTTTGCCCCCCCCCCCCTCATTCTCTCTCTTTCTCTGCGTGTCGTAGTGAGAGTATCCCATTCTGGTAGTAATATCATAACATACGGGAAACATACACATGGCCCAAATGGAGCTCAACTCAGTCGGGGTGGCCGAAGGCGCGAACCGAACAAACGTGGCTTTATCACTTCTTTTGGTGTACTTTACAATCAGTCGAGAAGTTGTGAAAGTCATCTGCACAGTGTAACAGAGATTGGAGATGCTGGCGAGTTAAGTGGTTGGAATAAAGCGGTGTTATAGAAATTGTAACAGGCCCGTAATAGCAAGTTGTCCACTGGATAACGCTTCGGTGTTTTGACTGTTCTGGTAATGAAAAAGTCCCAGCTTGAAATATCAACGAGTGGGAAGTTAATGAATAAATTAACACGGCGACATTGATTAATTAGGCACAGTGTCAAATTGAATATCGCTTTTTTCGTTTAATGGCGAAAATTTAGAGGCTCACATTTTTCTAACGTTTGAGGTGTCTTGTTTTTTTTTAGGTTTTTTTTGTCCTTTTTAAGGTTTTAGAAAAGCTTGTTACGATTATCAACTAACCATGTGCTTGGCGTTCTGTATCGGGCAATAGGAATATGTATGGTGGTTTACTTCAAGTCAGGTTTCACTTTTGTCATCGTCGAATAAACGACACATACTACATCTAGGCTATGTCAGACGAAGGCCACGCCAAATAGAGTTTCAGACCTGAGGCATTAAATAAATCAAGAATGACAAATTAATACTGGAATCAATGGCAAAGAGTCGTAGTGTAATCATAATCAGATATTGAGAACGCTGCTCAGACTGTCGACTCAAACTCTGGCAAAGCGTATCGCTCTTGTTGTCGGGTTATCGTCTCATGCCAGCGTATGTTGTTCCATTAACGCCGATCTGTACCTATGTGTAGACTGAGCCAGTTAATCATTGGCAATAAAATCTCGTCGTCACAAGTCGAAAGTATGTGAGATCAAAAGGTTAAATGGGTGATGTGCGGTCAGGGTGCTTCCACCCGCCATCCAGTTCTGCCATACAGTTGCAATTGTACCAAATAAAAAGGGGTGTATATGGACTCCCCAATAAACCACGAGTATCAGTCTAGAGGTAAAAGCTGTCGCCCTCGTGTTTTGCCATTGTAAAATTTTTGTCACAAGCTCAGATGACAAGTAAGTGTGGCGTGTAGGCTCATTCAAGTTCGCAAACGTACCACCTTTGCTAATTAATTGACACATATGATGCGTGGCCGATACATCAATAAATAAATAATAAGCATTTATAAAAAAAATAATTGAGAAGGAAGTATCGTCGTAATGATCGCCTCTTTTCTTTTAAAAACATCATGAGCTTGAAACACGTGATACGTAGAACATCGCCTTGAAAACGCAATCGTTATTTTACGAAATCGAGGAAATGGCTGCCATACCTTTTTCATACTTGCCGATATTTCAGTATGTGACATCATTTTCAAGTCTGTATTCAAAAACATGGATGTCAAAGCGACGACGATCTGCGAGGACGTCATTGTAGCATATCAAATAGAAATTACCGGTAAGATTTATTAACTTAAAATTGCCACCCGGACGAACCATTGCATAATCGCCAATTACCTGTCAATTACCTTAATTTCCATCTTCTCATTGTATTTCAGCTCTGTCACTGCGTGTCTGAAGCATCTCACTGATTTGATGCTTGTTCCGCTTTTCTTTGTCACATCGACCGTATAAAACTGCCAAAGACACCGTAATGTGTGTATTTTTAGCTAACATACGCAAACAATTTACATTCCGAAAATAAATCAGAGCGGAAAGAAACTAACTGGGAAGCCTGACTGTCAATTATTCCCACAGTGATACTCTGTGACGACCTGCAATGAGCATCCGATCACAACTCTCTATAAGGGACAGTGGATAATTAAAACATGCGTACGGTGAACGCAACTAATGGCGTTAGGCCCAACCCCTCCCCCCTCCCCCCGACACGAAAGTTTGGAAGTGCGAAAATACAATCAAGCCTCATTCTGTATGAGCACACCTCCAATCGGTAATTACGTCGCAATGAAATTGCATCAAATTGTAACAATGCGGTAATACACCGAATCTTTGTAATCCGGCGAAGAAGATCATATACCTGCAGCTCTCTCCTTTCCTGACACAGTGTCTACCGTTTCAGTTTATGTCCTTCTTTGTCTTTGTGCTTTCGTACATGTACTGCGATTTTTGCGTACGTGGGTAATCGAATTACAACCAACCGCCCTCCCCCATGCATAAAAATTGCGTTTCAACCGTGCGGATGTTTTAATTATCGACGGCCCCTAAAACGGTATAGTATTTTCTTTGTAAAATAGTAATTTACCGACAGGATGACAAACGGTCACATTCAAGAAAAACATAACCTGCTCGTTCAAAGCATATAAATATGTTGGTCGACCCATTTGAATTTGATTGTCAAAGAATCAGATTTCACACTGTGTATATAACAGTATGTTTTCCGAGTCATTGGTTTATTTCATTCATTTATCTGTGAGTTTTGTTGATATAGGTTACATCGTCTTTTGTCAGGTCTAAGGCTTTTTTATGGCGTAAAAGTCCATTTTGATTGTTAATTAACCTAACAGAGCAGAAAATAGTAAGTGAAAGACTTCTCAAGACCACGATCAGATTTCTACATTGCATGTCGTAGGATGCCCTATCTTGGAATTTAATGTACAGGTTTTCAATACGTTTCAGGGTTTTGCTTTACAAGTGGATTTTGTAAGTCATCCTTTACCGAGAGGATTCTATGCACTTCTTTCAGTGAAGGTGATAAGTGCGTGCCCTCATGACATGCGATCTGTGTTGGAGAATCACATGTCTAGATACGAGAAAATTTGAAAAGCAGTTGATAGCGAGATCAATCAACGTACAAACTCCTCAGAAAATTGTACCTTTGGGATCCCTACGTCCGAGATGTGGACTGTGATTACAAAGCACTGTGGGATCGCATAGTAACGATATCTCCTAGGGTCTTGTTGATCACAGTTCTGCTACTTGTAAATGAATCTGGCGTTCTTGACTGTACGTTTCAAGAGATTATGAAGATCACGTGCAAGCAAACGAATTAATTTTTTTTTCCAATGATGTATATTCAACATTCAAGTTGTCTTTCTTTGAATTTTTATGGAAAACACGTCGCTCGAATCCACAGGGCAGGCATAATACACCATCGTGGTAATTTTACGGCGTAGCAATTTAAAAAAAAAGACATGATGAAAATTTATCGTAATCCATGACTTGCCTTGGCAGGGATGATTTACTTTCAACATGCTCTCAACATACAACGTTTTGTAATACTCAATGTTGCTATTATTTGATAAAATAAAGCTTATGCCGCCAATTTTCTTTTAACCTGTCCCTCAAAATAGTAATTAACCTCTCCAATCAAATGTGTTATCGTTGTCAGATTTCTCTTTCAGCCCGACTTTTCTTCTTTGTTGAGATAATGATCTAATTACTGTAATACTTTGGTGGTGGTTATGTCTCTGTGCTTTGTTACTATTAGTGCAAGATACGGGACAGATTAGTATTAATTCATGCAAATTATATTAATAATCATTGTCTCAGTATTGAAATTTTATGCAAACGATTCTTTATCAATGTTGAATTTTCATCTGCCCCACATTGTGCATTTTATACTTTGTTAAGATAAATTTTTTTTTTTCGAACAGCATATCGTTTGGGAGGGGGGTGCTGGGAGATGTGGCCGAGTTTCATTGTCATTTATGGCTTATCATATGATGTTTTAGTTTGACACACAGTATTTGGTGTGCTACAGCCAGTGTCATAGACATTCACAATATAACTATGCCTCGATGGGCAGTGGGACTTTCCGTTCGATGTTAGACAAGACACATACAAGTGACAGTTGGCCTCACAAAATCCCTTGAAACCATTCACCGGTTCAGCTGTCACCGATGTGAAGTGTTTTGACAAATTGTTGCCGTATTAATTGGATCAAGTCGTCCGGAAGCCCTTAACTTAGTCCGTGGAGCCCAAACTCCCGCGAGTCGCGGAGCGTATCACCGCCCAGAGGCAAGATCGCTAATAAATAACATTACAGCCAATAGAGCTATAATCCAACATTTCTTTAAATATCTAATTTTCAGACTCAATTATCTAGAATGATCTGATGACTATAGAGCACTATTTCCTGTGATATATTAACAACTTAATATGCAGTGAGCTATTGGGTTCCGCTCCTTTGATGCCCTGTCGATGTTAACTGAGTAATTTACTCCTCGCAATTGCACATTGTCAGGCTGTGTTTTCGACGTTATGTTTTACATCTTGTTTGAGGTATCGCATTTGTAGTTTCCCAGTACAAAGTCCAAGTATCTGCTGCCAATTGAATCTCAAACATTTGGTGCGCTTTCTGCGTGTTTTTTAATACTCGAACACTGTTGTCTCCGCGATACGTTCTTTGAGACCTAGATATTGTGTACTTGAAGGCCATGCGTGCCGTAATCCCATTGAGAGAGCGTTTGCTTTAAAATTTATGAACCGCTGCAAGAAACTTGACAATGTCTTGATGGTAAATAACAATGGCAGTGAAAGAAGTGAAAACATACAATGCGGTCCCCGTGAAGCTTTGTAGTCTAGACGCGCTTCCCAACACCGACAGCAAATTTGAAGAAAAAAATATCAAATATGTCAAAGAACCATTCTCCGTATTTTGTACATCTGAAAGTCTAGAATGGTTGCTATTAAACGTATGGTGGGCGATAAATCATGCTCTTTAGATCAGAGGCGGCCTGTAAAATGTCTGAAAAGAACAGGATAGACCAGAGACGAAAATTAAACATGCCTGCCCTCCTACTTCACCCATGTCATGACAACATGGCCATGGAAAGACAATTAAGACCTAGATTTTTGATGCGAGCCATGCTAATAAAAGTTTCTTTTGATCTCAAACACGTGCAAATCAGGGGAAAGACAACCATGGACAGTGCAAATGAAGGTTTTACATGTAAATTAAAGCAAAGGTGCATTCGAATACTAGCAAGAAAAACAGATATTACCGGTCACTTTGACAACGGACAGCCTGCTTCGATCAACAGCAACTGGTAGCCCTAGAGTCTCCTATCCCGCGCTGTAGTTTGAAATGTTGAACCAGTGAAAACTGTCTTGTTGAATCGGACGATACAGTCAGCAGTCGTTGTAAAATGCTGGCAGACGATTAAAAAAATCGTCGCGCCTCACAAAGATGTGTTCAGCATCAGTACTTTCATCGCAAGATTGAGATCGTCCGTTTCTGCTCTGTTTATATTCTTCCGATGACGTCAGAGTACAAGTTGCTCTGCTCACGACTGAAGTTTTTCTATTGGCCAAGCAACGTTGCCACCAGTTCTATAAAAAATGGACAGCATTCTCTGCAAACAATTCACTGTTGATAAAATGTACTTCTGAAGTAGCCCGAGTGCGTGGTCACCGTTTCCATACTGGGCCCGTCTGTGTTGCACTGACAGGCTGCGTGGGACGCCGGTTTACGCCTTCCCAGCGATATAAAGTCCTGTCGTATCAGATTACAAGCTAAAAAGAGATGTATAAGTAATTTCTGGGTATTAGAGGTAACAAGCGTTAAACATGTCAAATAGCGTTTCCAGCAGAATGAGATCTGTCTTTCACTGTGATCTTGCACATGCGCAGAACTTAAAAGAAAAAGGCACACTCATTTTCTAGTGACCGCCCGATCATTAAAATATTCGTATCTCTCGCAAACGTACAAAGACCTCTCGTATCTATAAAACAGCGTTGGAAGCTAATAAAATGGCCAGAAAATTCTTTTAACAGAGTTTTCACGATAACGGAGACACGCAATTAAGATACTTGGTGTCGTCATTAAATAGCTTCTTTTCCAAACATAACAGCCAGTGCATGTGAAACGGAGCTACCAAATACTACCATGGCGGGTAGCGTTTCCAAGCTCATGCGATCAACATGGGGCCAACGATTTAATGAGTAAGTTCCTTTACACGGTCACATTTTAAAAGACAGCCATAATGCCATATGCTGAGAACGTTTCTGCTCGACTCTCTTGCCTGTCGTTATGCTCGCTTTATTCTCGTTTGTGTTGAGTTGTTACACTCAACTTGATTCATGTCTGACTTGTGTCGCCGGATCACCTCCAAACGTGAGGCGGCCAGGGCTCACTTTATAGACAGGTGCAGCTATAAAGAAAACAGCCAAGCTTGCTCCAGTACATCAGCATGTTACGGTTGCTTTTCAACATGATTGAAAGGCAACCGTAACAATGAATCCGAGTTCCATTCGCAGGAGAGTGTCCTCGTTCAGACACCAGAGTGTGCTCCCGTCTCTGACTGATTGCTCGCTGAGTAAGCGTCGGCGGCCGCTCTCCTTGTACAAACACTATCAATAAATCCTAATTTTCATTTCCCCGCACTCTCATGCAATCCCTTGCCGAAGCAGAAAGCCGTTATGAGCTAAAGTCGATGGGATATTAAACTTGAACGCACGTATTGCGGTTACATGAAGATGAGAGCATGGTAGGGCAAACTTAAACTATTTCTTACACGATCTTAACGATGGACATAAACTGGAAAAGCTGGCACAATACTGAAAAACCATTTCTGACTACAAAGGTATCAGCTGGTCAAAGGCCACTGCAAACGTAGTTTTTCCACCTAATTTCACTTAACTGAAAATTTGAAAAACAATTTATATTCGAAACCCTTTGCACAACAATTTCCTCAACTTTAATTAATATAGTGTACGTTTGAGAGCTGCACTGTGTGGTAAAGACTTTCGCAGCATTTTTATTATCGAAGAAGCTCTGACAAAAGCTGAAAAAGTCGGACATTCTGCGCATACAAAATACATACATTCGACTGTACTTGCGTAAGTGCGAACACATACATACACGCATGCATGCATACATAAATACATACATGCGTACATACATACGTATTCTACATACATACAATACATACAATACATACAATACATACATACATACATACATACATACATACATACATACATACATACATACATACATACATGCATACATACATACATACATACATACATACATACATACATACATACATACACTAAACAAGTCTGTGAAATCAGTTCTGTAAATACAGACACAGATTGCATACAGATTGTCTGTCTGCAAATCAAAGGTAAGGTCTTTTTAGATGATTTTGAGCCCTTAATGAATCAAACTTCTACAAATATATGGTAGAATTTGTGTTATTCTCTGAAAGGAGTTCAGCTTACATCATAAAGTTAAGGCAACTGGAAGCAATTACTTTTCTCTGAATCAAGCGACGGCCTTGTCCACGCATCATCGTGATAAGTGAACATATTACAGTCGACATCGAGAATACTAATGTAGCCTTGATACTAAAAATCATATCTTTCAAAAAGATTACTATCTGAAGCCGAGCCTTTCCCTAAAGTCTTATCTTTGACTAGAAGGCTTGGTTCTGACGTAATGACGGTCATACATCCGGACACGAAACTTTGTTGTGTTGTTATTTATAGAATGTCGCCTTTAGCCTCTCAAGACAGCAATAGTCATAAAATATGCCTTCCGACACAGATGTTTTGTGACATTGCTTTCTGACAATAGATCTTTTCGTTTCAAGTTCTCAATTATGCCGCTCAACTATCATATCGTCACGAAATCACAACAATATCTTCATCTGCGGCGTCACATCACAGGTAGCTGTGACTGTAACTGCCAGCGACGTTTTGTTCAAATAGCATCAATCATGCAATAATATAACTCTTTTCCTGTACATGTCTCGACACACATGGCCCCATAGCCTGCCTCTTCAAAACACCGGTATCCGCAGTTTAACACAGAATTCCGCTGTACTATTTCCCCTCCTTTATCTTCACCTTACGACCCGTCTGCTCTTTCTGGGTCGATCCTGTCGTCTATACCTCTCAGTCTATTCGTCCATCTGTTGTGTAACTTAC
>LD348631.1:400887-415170 GCA_001465055.1 Ptychodera flava | reverse complement strand
CCGTCACTTTGGGACGAGCTAGATAAATGCAGTCAAACCAAACTGGGCACAGAAATTTTGCCATAATATGACATTGTTCTGGAAATAGTTACCATGGCAACTCGAAACATTAAAATAAGTCTGGTTTTTGTGTTCTCTGACCCGAACACCCCCAATAGATAATTTTCATATCAATCAAAGTAACGTTTCATGGGATATTAGAAAAACTGAAATTTTCAACCCCTAAAATGGTTACCATGGAAACATGGGGCAGTGAATTCGATATCATATTTGGTCTTTTCGACCCAAAATACCCATATGATGAAATTTTCACAGAAATTGAACCTATTATTATTCGCGTTATTATTTCTATATAATACTTATATTAATTATTGAGTATAGCCAATGTATAACAGAAGTTTAACCAAATGCTTTTTGAAATGTGGACTAATTATAGAATTTCTTAAACAAATGATCCAGTAATTAGGATGTTATGCAAATCAAACATTCACCATATATTCAACTTGGTATGATTGATAGAAAACAGATCAAACGCAAAATCAGTGCTTTCAATAAAGATATACAGCCTTATTACAGAAATTCATTGAATACTGTAATGTAGGTCATTTTCCCCTACACTCATCATGATCTGAGTTTTATTAGTCAAGAACATTCTCAAGGTCACTGTCCTTAACGACCTTGCAGTCAGACTTTTGGGATTGTGTCTCTGTTACTTCAAGTCTTTGGAAACTCCAGCAGTATTAGTTTCAAGAGTTTTCAAGACCTTCACTGCCAACGCTGGATTTTTACTGCGGACTTTGTGCAACTTCCAACCTGCAAGCCAAAGGACTGTTCATTCATCCGATTGACTTTCACAACTGTGAGACTGGAGCTTTTTCGTCCCAGCTGAGATAAGTAGCCTGTACACTTTTACAGTTTGTATTCTATCCCTGACTTAGAAAATACTTATTTTTTTTGTAATAAATATCATTTTATACGGAAACTGCTGAGTTCACCTTTTGTTCGTTTTCGTTTACTTAACAAAACCGGGGGCTCGTTCGGAATACGAATACTTTGAGCCGTTTAAAAACATTTTGCCAGCCTTTTCAAAACTACTATATATTGTAAACTCAGCTAAATTTAATCATGGCGGAATTCAAGCCAGACGAGTATATGGATGACCTTGAGCAGGACGCATTTGATTCCCTTATAAAAGACAACCTCATAGCACTGGCCAATGTCCTTAAAGTTGAAGTCAAAAGATCTATGCGCAGGAGGGAAAAACAATATAATATTGCAAAACATTTAGTTAATTTAGGCCAATTTGGGAATCCACCTTGAAAGATTATGAGCCCGAGCCTACGTTTGAACTCAGAAAATTAGAATTAGAAATACAGGTAGAGTTGGAGCTTAAAATATTGGCATTAGAAAAAGAAAAGGAATTACAAATGGAAAAAAAAAGAATCACAAGTGGAAGAAAGACAGAGAGAAAAGGAATTGCAAATGGAAGAAAGACAGAGAGAGAATGAAAGAGAGAAAAAGAAAAGGAAAGAGAATTAGCAGAACGTCGACTACAGTTAGAAATAAAACGTTTAGAGCTTGGACAGTCAGGACAATTCTTTGCTTCAGACGGTTTTGACATCACTAAGCATTTCAGGTTAGTTCCCCCTTTCAAGAAAAAGATGTTGATAAATATTTCCCTCATTTTGAGAAAACTGCTCAGAGTCTGAATTGGCCTAAGGAGTCCTGGTCTATGCTTTTGCAGAGTGCTCTGGTGGGTAAAGCCAGATAAATTTACATTTAGTTGTCAGTAGACCTGGCTTCAGATTATGATTCTGTGATGGAATTAATTCTCAAGGGCTTTGAGTTGGTGCCTGAAGCTTACCGTTAGAAATTTAGGAATAGTGAGAAGGCGAAGTATCAAACTTATGTTGAATTTGCTCCAACAAAAGAACAACTAGCATTTGCTACACTTGCTACTACAGGCATTTTGCTACACTTGAAGCCATACTTCAAAGTGCTCCAGTCTTGTCTGCACCAGTTTTCAGTATGCCATTCAAATTAATTGTAGATGCTAGTGATAAGGCTGCTGGTGTCGTTTTATCGTAACAGGATAGTCATGGGATTGATCATCCTGTTTGCTACTTTTCACGCAAATTTAAAAAAATCCCAGAGAAACTACTCTTCAATTGAAAACGAGTGTTTATCTTTGATAAACGCTTTACATCATTTTGAAGTTTATGTAACTTCTTCAAACCAGCCAAAAGTGGTTTATATTGATCACAACCCTCTTGTTTTCCTGTAGAAATTAAAAGGCAAAAATCAGAGATTGCTGAGATGGAGTTTAATCATACAGGAGTTTAATCCTGATATAAGATATATAAAACGCAGTTACAATTTAATTGCAAACTGTCTTTCTCGTATTTACAGTTTATTGCTGTTTACACTTTTAATATGATATTTGTACAAGAAATATTTTTCTTTGAAAAAAATTCTTTTTTGAAGTGGGGGTGTGTTATGTAGGTCATTTTCCCCTGCACTCATCATATCCTGAGTTAAATTAGTCTAGAACATTCTCAAGGTCACTGCCCTTAACGACCTCATAACCTTGAATTCAATTAAAGGTGTTTGGAATGTTCTGGAAATGTAATTTGTTTTGTAAAAGAGATAATTTTAGAACAGTAATTAGCATGTCAATAAAAGTTCTACATTGTTCTTACATGCTCTTATGTAAGCACATGAGTAAAAATAGGGATGTGCACAGCTTGCAGTCAGACTTTTGGGAATGTGTCTCTTGCATGTTACTTCAAGTCTTTGGAAACTCAAGCAGTATTAATTTCAAGACTTTTCAAGACCTTCACTGCCAACGCTGGATTTTTTACTGCGGACTTTGTGCAACTTCAAGCCTGCAAGCAAAAGGACTGTTCATTCATCCAACTGACTGTCACAACTGTGAGACTGGAGCTTTTTCGTCCCAGCTGAGATAAGTAGCCTGTACACTTTTACAGTTTGTATTTTATCCCTGACTTAGCATTTAGTTATATTTTTTGTAATAAATTTCGTTTTATACAGAAACTGCTGAAGTTTACCTTTTGTTCGTTTTCTTTCACATAACAATAAGCACATGACATAGTAATTAAAATAGCATTGAGCCATATTGTGCCTTAAGCATGACTAATAAATAGCAGAAGTCTGTCGCAATTTTAAACTCAATACTGACATATCCTTATCTTCAAATAACCTAATAATCAGAATGTCATGCTGAAAAAACACTTACAAAATTTGTTGACCTACCTTTATTCAAGGAATAGCAGAGGTCTAGTTATAATCTTTGAACTCGGTAGTGATGTACAGCCTAATCACAGAAATTCATTAAATATGCAAATGAAATATTACTAAAACATATTACTCATAAACATTAAAAGAGGAGTAAACCTATGTATATGTGATCAATACATGGCAGAGGTCCGTTAAAAATCGATGGTCTTATTATGATCATAGTATGATAATCAAAATCTATTGGATATGCAAATGAGCTAATAATTCGAATGTCTTGTCTATAAAACGTACATCATAATTCGCCCTAATTACGATCAATATTTTACCGTGAGTCTAATCTTAATTGATGCACTCAGTATTGATATACAACCAAATCATAGAAATTCGTTCAGTATGCAATGAGCTTATCTTCATGACATATCAAATATTTAGCATAGTAATGTCACAGAACGCTTTGATGGCCTACAAAATCATTAATTTTTCAGAAGCCGATATACCCTAAACCAAAAATTAATTAATTATGCAAATGAATGTTACTTATGCAGACCAAATCCACAAAAAATCTAATCAAATCTAGATCTTTCAATGGCGATGCTATGTACCAAATTGCATGACCTCTGGCTTTAAGCAGTGACTTGAACGAAAATTTCTATGGATGGTCAGACAGACGGAGGGGTACACACACACGGACAGATATTGTGGTGACTCTGGACAATATTTAGACCTCCACTGCCTCAAGTTAAAGCTGTCGAAAATTAGCGGACTACACAGCGATTTTAGATTTTATAAATAATAGAAGCTTTCCTGTTACAATATTGCCTACATACTGTAGTAGCTGTGGAAACGCAATTCTCTGTTGCGGGATCTATGCGGGCCATCTTCATGCGGGTGACCCGCATAGACCCACTTCGTTTCCACAGCTATGCCTCCGTACATATATATCTGCAGCTTTATAAGCCCGGAGATTTGACAAGATTACTGCTTTCACTGGCAACAAATGAAAGATCTCGTACTGCGCGTGCGTAAAATCCCATGACGCTTTCAATGAGCCCTCTAAGCCAGTGGAAATAATGGACGCGCAGTTCGGCAAGGTGTCACACGATAAAATGCATGGGTAATTAAAAATATGACGAAAGAGAATGCATTTGTCGAAACCTACCCAAACAACAGATCGGTACTGAGGACATTACAAAGTTATACAACTTTACATCAAGATATGTATAAAAAATTAATTAACCTGCAAGGAAATCGAGGACAACTGAAAACTTGGCAACCACTTTGAGTTCAGGGACCACTTTGCGGCTTTATGCATGTTCAACACAAAAATTGAGCAGCACTTTCACGGCCCAATTTGGAAATAAAAGACAATGTATTTTCGAAGTAAATGAAAGGTAATTGCATCCCCATCGTCTATATCAAACTTGACACTTCACCTTTCAATATCATGCCATTCACAAAGTCGACACGGTGAAGTGCCAGACCTAAAGACAACAAAAAGTTCATGCATCAACATCAGCATGACCATCAAGCTGCATGGTATCAGCTGATCAATACGATCATTATGATGTCGCTGGTAGTACAGCATACAATTGCAAACAATATGAACAGAATTAAACAATATTATTCAAATGTTCAAATTTCATGAGTACTTGTGTCTATAAATGAATTTTCGATGGCTTCTTTAGAAGAGCTATAAAAATTATTCCGGCGAACCAGAAAACTCGACGTTAATTGGTGCTTGAAAGGTACTGTTGACAAACATACTGGAGGGTCTCCGATGCGATGTTAAGAACAAGGCAAGGTGAAACTTCTGTAGTAATTTCCGTAGACAATGCTGGTCAAGGTTGATGACAGCTGCCGTTGTTAAGGCTGATTCGAGTAGCCTTTCACACTAGCATCGTTGAAATGCGCCACTACGTGTTACCGCATTGTTATGTCGCCCTTTCGCGTTCAGCGCGTCACTCTTTACTTAATGTTTATGCGCATGTGTCTCTCTCTCCGCATCGCCATTTTGTTGTTGCGTTAGTCTTACACCAGTCGTAATAAAGTTCGACGTTTATCTCTGACATCCTGCGTCCGGTTGTTGTCTTGACTTGATGGTTAAACAGGGATTGTCACCCTAATGGCGTGGTGGCAGCGATTTTCGGACCTACACGCCATTTAGTACATATGGAAGCTTTTCAACCTCCTATCAACCCTTCCCATACCGACAGCAGTCCAGACTTCACGCATAGGTGGACAATCAGTCAGTAACTATAATATTCCTTGGTATCACAGACATTCGGACACTTTCAAGCTACACTCAACATGGCGAACCTCCACCGCTCACCAAGACAGTGGCGCTTATGTAAGTCAGAAACCATTACGTCCTTTGAAAGCTGGCGCTAAAATCTCAGCTACCACTAGATTCGAATTTAGACGGTTTCGGCGAACCAGAAAACTCGACGTTAATTGGTGCTTAAAAGTACTGTTGACAAACATACTGGAGAGTCTCCGATGCGATGTTGAGAACAAGGCAAGGTGAAACCACAGATGAGGAGAAAAACGATGAATAAAAGTTATGTCCGATATCACCGGAGCTAGGTGGACGAGATGTTAGACTAATGGGGAGTCCACCGTGGTCATGATTGTTGGCAGTAGCTGACCTCCAACCGAGACAGTGAATGGCTCTGTAGTAATTTCCATGGACAATGTCGGTCAAGGTTGATGACAGCTGCCGTTGTTAAGGCTGATTCGAGTAGCCTTTCACGCTAGCATCGTTGAAATGCGCCACTACCTGTAATTGCATTGTTATGTCGCCCTCTCGCGTTCAGCGCATCACTCTTTACTTAATGTTTATGTGCATGTGTCTCTCTCTCTCTCTGCATCGCCATTTTGTTGTTGTGTTAGTCTTACACCAGTCGTAATAAAGTTCAACATTTATCTCTGACATCCTGCGTCCGGTTGTGGTCTTGACCTGATGGTTAAACAGGGATTGTCTCCCTACTGGCGTGGTGGCAGCGATTTACGGACCTACACGCCATCTAGTTCATATGGAAGCTTTTCAACCTCCTATCGACCATTGCCATACCGACAGCCGTCCAGACTTAACGCATAGGTGGAGAATCAGTCAGTAACTATAATATTCCTTGGTATCACGGACATTCGGACACTTTCAAGCTACTCTCAACATGGCGAACCTCCACCGCTCACAAAGACAGTGGCGCTTATTTAAGTCAGAAACCATTACGTCCTTTGAAAGCTTGCGCCAAAATCTCATCTACCACTAGATTCTAATTTTAAACTGTTCTTGTTAGAGGACGCCACTTGGAAAGCCAAAACCAAGTGTTTTCCTCTTAGAGGATTTACCGACGATGATGAAGACACCCCCCCCCCCGCCCGCTAAACGTCGTACAGCACAACAAAAGTTCAACGCCCTTGAAGTCATGCTGGGTCATATCGCTAACTATTGTCCCATCATCTCTCGTAACACAATAGTTAGAAAGTCAACATCAGTTGACCATATCTTGCAAATCATACGTCCTCACCATCGATTTCAGTCAGCTGGAGCATGGTTACAATTGGTTCATAAAGACCCGCCATGACTTGTAAAGCAACAGTACAGAACAGAACCCCGCAGACGCACACTAGCATCAATAAAGCCTGAGATCTCTCAAGCCCTCACATCCCTTTTTGTTGAAATTCATTCCATAGAAGATGGTGCAATATTGCGCATCACCTCCTCACAATATCAAGATGTCATCCACAGTAGACATGCCAATTTGAGACCACATTCCAGAGATAAATGACCGCCCCACTCTTGTCCTTTATTTAAACAAGCTAGCTGTCCTGATGCCCACTTTCTCTGCAAATGCAACTTCTTACAAGCAGAAGACCGTAAATATATGGCCAAGGCAAGACAGATTGTTAATGTCATAGATAATGACACAGAGTTTGACGCTCAACAGGATGTCATTGGTGACATAAACAATGACGTCCCAAGCTGATAACATCCCATCCGCATTAAGGGTCCAGGTTCGTCAATCTCCTTATCTCGAAGTTTTTACGGCCACCACACTGCCAGACTAACAATTGGCAGTGGTGCTACGAGTAATATGATATGCCTATCTGTTGCCAAACGACTTGGTGTACCAACCAAGTCAGGGTCTCAGTCTGCTCACCAAGCTGACGGTTAATAACCCCTTAAGGTGACCGCATACACAAAGTTTATACTGATTCGTGAGATTATCAACTTTATGTGGGAAGGTCTTGTCATTGAAAACCTTTATGTGGACATTTTAGCATGTACACCGTTTATGGAAGCCAATGATATAAGCCTTTGTCCAGCAAGACGACAAGTTACTCTTTGGGATGGATCGACATACGCATAAGGCTCAAATTTTCAGAATACCCATAGCACCATCCGTCAGGCCTGTGTCTTAAAAGACCCTTCTCCCCCTACTACCATCTGGCCAGACGATTTCAGTGAAATTGACATTACCGGTGATTCCCACCGATCTGATGACACCTTTGCTCTTGAACCATAAGGATGATCAAAGAGTCAGGGTGCACAGGAAATATGACCATCACCAGATGTATATCAAAGTCTCTCTGGTAAAAATCGCATTCAGAATTTGTCCAACACCCCTTTGACACTGAAGCGCAATGAACGCTTTTGCATTATTCGCCTAGTGGATCCATCTCAGCCTCAGATGGCCACAATATGACCAGCTCACCTGCATAACCATTGACCACATGCCGGGATGCTACTCACTTGGCCTCCATCAGGTTAGACCGAAACAAACAAATTTCGCACAGCCAGTTAGATGAATTACGCAAGATACCGTGGCACCCGGACAGTTCCGTCACTTCCCTCTCAATCCAGTCAGGTAATGCTCTACCCTCTTCCACCAGTAGAAATGCATGCCTTGACTTAAAGTCTGAGTTCTCAGACATATGCAGAACACATGCACACTTGACTCAGGGAACTCCCTCGTGAAATAAGATGACAGACAGCAGGGCTGTCAAACGTTATTTGAATGCTGAGACTGTTGTAAATGATGGATTACTGGTCTTTGTATGCTCTGACCGAGATGTCCAGTCCCGTGAATGCATCGTTATCACACGTCAAGTCCTGGATGGTTTTATGACAGCTATGCACATCACATTAAAGGTCTGGTGAAATGCCAATGTTGCAAAATCACAGAAATACTGTCGATGGGCTATAAAACAGTTACATTTATTTCTTTTTTTTTCATTTAGAGCGCGTGATAATGAAATATGGCAAAAGGAAAATACAATTTTGGTGTGTCCCCCGAGCCTCTCCAGTCGACTTTTTTCGGCTTTCCGAAGTTTGCCCGAGGTCGTATCATATAACGGGAAGTAAAGTATTTCACACCTCCGTACGCTGCCCACGGGGGTAACTTCTAAGGTTTCCGCTTACATGATCAGGACAGTGTCCTCTTTCACTATGGGATGACATTGTTCTTTTGGTGGCTGTGACAGCTGCACGAACGTGAACGGATCAATTGTTAACTTTTTCAAATTCCCGTCAAGTGTTGAGTGTTTGAACTATAATGTGCTTGTCTCTTCTGGTTCGTACGATCGGCCACGGTCACTTTGCTGAGACTGCCTTGCTACACGCTACACAGAAGGTTATTGGGACCGCATTGCAGATCAAATGCATGACCACCAACACTGAACGTTGTGACTGCCATTAAAATGCACTAGTCTACAACATGGAACGTCGGGACCGCAATGCAAATCGACAGTCACTTAAAAGATAATTGGGACCATGATTAAAATGGACTACAACACGGAAAGTTGGGACCACGATGCAAATCAAAAAAGTCAAAAACTGGTTGACATATGTAGCCACTATGGCGACCTGCATGACATTACTTTTAACACGAAGAAAACACAATGCATGTGTGTCATTTCAAAACGCACTCAGATTGTATATATTCCATCTGTTTATCTTAATGGTATGAAAATTACATTTGTAGCAAAGAAAAAGCATCTTGGGTATTTGGTGACGGACCAGTTTAGTGATAATGAAGACATTGAGCGTCAAAAGAGAGCATTATATGTATCTGCAAATATGCTTTTGAGAAAATTTTCATTATGTTCATTGAATGTAAAGTGTAACCTTTTCAAAGCATATTGTTACCAATTATATGGTGGTAATCTGTGGGTTAATTATACTGCTGGTGTCTTGAAAAAAGTGAAAGTTGGTTACAATAATGCAGCTCGCATTTTTCTTGGCTATGAGAGACGCAGTAGTGCAAGCTCTATGTTTGTTTCTAATAGGATTGATAGTTTTGATGCTCTTTTACGAAAGCAAATGTACAGTCTGATGAAAAGAATATCTTACAGTGAAAATACAATTGTAAGAATGGTCAATGATGTACTGTTTTACAGTTCTGACTTGCGTAACCTGTGGAGAAAGTCGATCTTTCACGGTTAGTGAATGAATTTATATATGGATAGTATATCCAACACCATTTTTTTTGTATCACAGTATCTGTATTTCCTTTGTGTAATTTATATGGACTAATGTTGTCCGAAATAAACAAATAATAATAATAAAAAAAATCAATTGCATGAACAGCAACACTGCACGTTGGGACTACCATTAAAACGAACAACAACACGGAACGTAGAGATCGCGATACAAATCATGGAGGTAAAGTCCTCCAGGATCCAAATCGACAGCAACAAGGAACGCGTCGTTGGAATGGCCATTAAATGAAGAACAATAGGGAATACCAGACTACGAGGACCGAGATGCAAATCGACGGCAACATGGAGTGTTTAAGACCGTGATTAAAATGCACAACACGGAACATCTAGACTGCAATGCAAATCAACTGCAACACCGAACCTTGTTGCCTCGATTTAAATGCGTATGTCTGCTATGTCTAGCAAAAGTTTCAATTCTCGCGAGCGAGCATTCCTATGCCTGTTGTACAGTAGACAAAATGACATCAAATTTATCACGAGGGCTCGATTGCATGTGTCTAAGTTTCAATTCTCGCGAGAGCCATATATGCATGCTGTAGACTAGACAAAATAATGTCGCAAAATGACCCAATTAAAGCCGCGCATAGAAATATAAAAAATAACACACGCACGTACTTTTAGGTAGCAATTCTGTTGCGAGTGTAATAGTATTGCCCCCCTGGAAGATATTCAGTCTCAAGAACAGGATCATTTCACCAGACCTGTAAGTCACCCATCATGTCATCAGATGAAACAGATCATACATCGCTACCTCTATGTTCTTGACTTAGATAAAGCGATTTAGAAGGTGTGGTCATCATGTCACCAGTGCGCTTCCCTAAGCAAGATCCCATGATCATTTGCTGAGCAGTCTACTATGGATTAGGGTTGCTCAGTGCCTAGCAAGTCACCGTGCCAGTGAAGAGTCCACAGCTGAAATAGGCAAAACTGTCATTCCTCTCCCTCTACAAGTCAGCGATCGTGTTACTTAAATGCAGACCTCTATCAGTCATCAGCCCATTACCAATATGTAGTTACCGGTGTTAACAGCCAACAGCGTGACATACGAATGTTCCATGATGATCAGCTCCAATGGACGTCGTAGCGTGTTAAGGATCGTGAGTGTTACAAAGTACCACCAGCTTTAAGTCAACCACCTCATCGTTGGAGTGACAAGACAGTAGTTTTTTTGTCGGACGAGGATATTCCATCACAATTAGTTCATAGACCCCTGAGCCTCCCATTATCCCGCTAGTTCTCTCTTTGCAGGGTTAACCAGCAGCTCCACCTCCTTCCTCATCAGAGCCAGCCTGTAATGACTGTGTTCCATGGCCACTTCCAGTCGACAGTCCCTTTTTTGACACTTCCAATGATGCAAAGGACTGTAGATGATATTCATGCTGATGCAGTCTCCCATGACATTTAAGTGTCTTGATTCTCGACTTTTTAGTTTTGCGGCAAAGTCTAACGCGTTCCCCTCTTGCGCCTTGAGGCATTTGACCGTTGTTTGTAGTTTCTTTCTTTTTTCTTTCAGGCTTGTGGCTTGTTATGAAGAGATAAAAGTTGTCATGCCATTACGTGTTGTTGCATAGTTATGTCTCCCTCTCGCGTTCTTCGCGTTACTCTTTACGTATTTGTTATTCGCATGCATCTCCCTCTCTCTCCGCATTGCCATGTTGTTGTTCTGTTAGTCTTACACCAGTCGTAATAAAGTTCGACGTTTATCTCTGACAACCTGTGTCTGGTTGTGGTCTTGACCTGATGTTTATACAGGGATTGTCTCCCTACTGGCGATGACCACTGACATACATAATATGCCATATGTCAACCCAAGTATCGTCTACGAGTCAGCAAGTGTACTGTTTTCTGCTTTAACAATAGATACAGCAACGAAGTTGCAAATAATGAAGTAGTAGTACTGCATACTGCAGTGTATCGGATGGGGACCGCATGCTGAGCGCGAACCATAAAAAGTAGACGACGAGTGTATGTGGAATGACTCGAAAAAAATTGATAAATCTTACAGTAAGACATTATTATCAATATTGTGCAACATTATCAAAATTTATTTTTGTGTATTACATGGCGTATCTGTTACTTTTCCTCCTTTTAAAAGTGCAATCCTTTTATCGTATTCCCCAAAAAACTTGTATTGTTATGCTCGCTCTGGGGCCGCAATGCTGAATAATTGAATATAGAAATAATGGACGACGTGCTGACCATTAACGTCCATTTGTGGGCGAGGGCAAGAGGAAAGCGAAATATTAATGGGCGAGGCTTGCCGAGCAGGTTAATTTGGCTTTCCTCTGGCCTGCATCCATTAATAAACGTTAATGGTCAGTGCAGAGTCTGTTATTTCAATTATATTATCAACGAATGCAGTAAAACCGTCAAAATGTACAAAAAATTCCCGTGCGAACGACAATAGGGCCCAGAACCTGTCAGTCAGTAGTGCGCAAGCTGCAAAACTTTTGCAAATCCAAAGATTTTTTTGAATAAAAGCGTCTAAACTTGGCCCACAAATGCTCCATATTATTTTTTGGTTAATTATGATCTTTGTAAAAATTACAATTTTCTTTTAAGCCGTAAAACTACTATGTTTACGATATCAATCATATTCACGGGCATGAAAACAAACCATTACTGTGTATTTTTGGGCAGTCATGTGGTTCAGCTCGACCAATTAAAACGCAATGGACAGTAGAAGGCAATATAATACATCATCAGTAATAATATTGGGATAAGACGTCGCAAAATTCACTGGTATTGACAAACCTATAATATACAGTAGTTTACCCAAAAAAATAATACTCTTTTGCGGGTAAAGAGAATCTCACAAACAACTACCATGAAATTCTAAAACATCATCTGTTCTCCCTCTATTCGGACATCGCCTTGTTCGTGTTATGTGCATGGCGAACTAGTTGGGACATGTAAAGTTGCACCGTGATGAAGCCTATTTGAATGAGTCCAAATGTAATTCTAATCGTGATCGATTTTTTCCCGAACAATTTAAAGGAGGACATTGTCGAAAACGTAAACATGACATGGCATTCCCTTGCTTTTTATTATTCACTTCAATAGCGTTTTGTCGATTGATCATGCTGAACAATTTACAAGCATTATAAATGATATGGAGAGTTTGCGGTAGTTCTCTTTCGAAAAAGTGATGGCCCGAAAGATCCTTTTAAGGTTTGGATTTATTTAAGGTTACTTTGTCAGTTCATCATCATCTACGCCATGCCTGGCAAAGTCTCGTCATTGTCGTCATTTTCCGCTCGTAGAAAGTTAAACATTATCTTGTTGTACCTCGGCACTGATTGTGTTGAGTTACACCATTCTTCTTTAGTAAGTATGCAATTCCCGTTTCGCATGTCCTGCGAAACTTTAATTTAGACATACATAGCTAAAAAATTATGTGCAGTCGCATAGACACACGACACGTAATTATGTAAGTCTAGAGACGTATGTAACATTGTAGAAAATTAGCTCCGCTGACAGCGATGCGGAGCTCATCAAATAGGTTGATTTTCTGTAGTCGTCCGTTGTCCCTCGTCGTCCGTCAACAATTGCCTTCTCCTCTGAAACTACAGGTCCGATTGCTTTGAATTTTATATTTTGCTCACTCGGGGTGACCTCACTAAAGTTTGTTCAAATCGTGGTGAAATTTGCATAATTCTATTTTGGGGGAATTTTTTGCTGTTTTCGGTAAAAAGTCTTCTCCTCTGAAACCGCTTTTCCGACTGCTTTGAAATTTGATATGCAGTTTATTTAATGTGACTTTAGTTAGATTTGTTCAAAACGTGGTGACATTTGCATATTGTTATTTTTAAGGCAATTTCTGTGGTTTTGGTAAACAATCCTTAAAAATCTTCTTCTTTAAAACTGTAACTCAGATAGCTTCGATATTTTGTACATAGGTTCCTGGGGATGATCTATTTAAGATTTGTTCAAATTGTGCAATGATATGCAAATTTGCATTTGAAATGTAATTTTTGCCATTTTTGGTCCCAAAATGTGTTTCTAAAAAAGAACTGGTCAGATAGCTTTAAAATTTGGTATACAGGTCTCTACAGATGAATTAAGTAATATCCATTGAATTTCTGATGATATCTGTAATTCTATAATTGTGGGGCAATTTTTGCCATTTTGATCAAAAATGTGTATTTCCAAAACTGCTCATCTAATAGCTTTGATATTTAGTATATAGGTTTCTAAAGAGGAACTTAGTGATATTTATTGAAATTATGGTGAAATCTACAATTTTGTATTTTTGGGGCAATTTTTGCCATTTTTTGCCAAAAAATATGTTTCTCAAAAAGTGCTGGTCTAATAGCTTTGAAATGTGGTATACATGTATCTACAGATGAACTTAGTAATATATTGAGTTTCTGATGATATCTGTAATTTTGTATTTTGGGGCAATATTTGCCATTTTTGGTCAAAAAATGTGTATTTCCACAACTGCCAATCTTATAGCTTTAAATTCGGTATATAGGTTCCTCAGATAATCTTAATAATATTTAGTGTCATAATGATTGAATC